>JACCIX010000054.1:0-84933 GCA_025506515.1 Flaveria trinervia | reverse complement strand
AGCATAAATATGATATAAGATAAACATAGATAATAACATTGTATGCAATTCCCACAACCCGGGAACAAGTTACAAAGTGTAATGTTGTTTGAAACAGATACAACAATTGTTTTCAAAATGACAAGTTTAGCCTGGAAATGCATCCTAGGGTCTCCACTAAGGCAACACACCTAGAACCTCAGCTAGCATGATCACCTGAAAAAATATGCTCAAAATGGTCAACAAAATTGTTAGTGAGCTCGCAGGTTTAAAAGTAAATAAGTAATGATGCTGTATAAAGTTGTTGCAGAATATCGTGCATACAGTTATAAGCAAGCAAAATCACATGACAAGAGCTTTACAACCAAACCTAACGACGTACACAAAGAATCTTGTCGAAATATATTCACCCAAGGCCCGTTCCTGGCATCTGTTGGTACTAATTAGTATACCAACACGAGGGTGGGGGTGTCAACCCAAGTAGTACTACCAATACCTATCCGTCGGTTCCCACACTAGAATTAAATGGTTGTAAGAAAGAACCACAAAGCAGACTCAAGCATGTATCAGATAAGTACCCACAAAACAGTAGCACGTTGATTCCAAGTATGTAAATTGTATGGATGTTGTACAGCATAGAAAACGGGCGAGCATACTTTTCCCCCAAGTTTGTAAATGATTGAAAAGTTGTATAAGCATAAAAAGGGGCCACGAAACTCACATGTTAAGTGGTAAGTATGAATGATCAAGATTCCCAACAGTTGAATGCAATGAACAGTCAACACCTATTGACAGTTATTTTTAAGCATTAATGACGTGTATAAAGCGTATAGTAATGTTTGGTCGGTTCCGGTTGTATCGGTTCGGTCGTGGGTAGCACACACACAAGCGGACACACGTATCAGATCTTATGTAGATCCAAGTACTAAGAGTAGTCATCATTGCTTATGACATCCGTGTAAAGATCTCATTGTTATGAAAGATAGCACTTGTTAAGTATTTGTAGTTCCAAATGGGTTGTCGATACTTATAAAATGTTAGGTTGATTTCAATTGAAATAGTATGTGCATGTTCATAGCGTTGACTTTAATCTTTGTGGTCAAGCAATGATACTTTTACTGATGTTACCTTATCATCATCAGACGTTCAAGAGGAAATTCACACTCAACATCATCAGTCACACAACAGGACCAGACGCTCGACTCAACGCTCCATTTGTACGAATCAACCTTCAATCGTACAAATCAACTTCATTGGCGCGATTGGACCTTCATTCGTACGACTGACATTCAGTCGTACCACACAACACTCAATCGCACGACTTAACCTCCATACGCACGAATCAACATTCATTCGTACGACTGAACCTTCATTCGTACGATTGGCCTTCAGTCGTGCGATACACGCACAGTCGCATGCATTCATTCACCCGCATTGACTCAATCGCGCACACACTCATCCGCATTGACTCAATCACACGCACATTCTTTCGATCGCAGAACTCAGTCGCATGACATCCCTAGTCGCATGATTCAGTCTCCCGAAAGACACAATCGCATGACTCAGTCGCACGACTCACCCAGTCGCACGGCTCAGTCGCATGACAGACCCAGTCGCCTGAACTGCAGGTTCGCGACTGCTGAAGTGCAGAGCAGCCTTCGGCTACCCCAAGCACGGGTTTTACACAACAAGGACTTCCAGAATCACACAACAAACACACACGAACAAGAAGCACACGCAGAAAGTCATCACACGCACCCACACGACCTCTTGTGTTCGAGTTGACCCGAACACCCAAAACCCTAGAAATGGACAGCAGTAAAACGAGCAAGAAATGAACAACCAAGGTCGTCTACCTGCAAGGATGGAGTAGACTAAGTTGTAGGTGAAGTCTAAACGACGAAAACGTGACCAAACGGGGCGTTTTTGGTGCTAAGAGGAAGATGTGAAGTGGAGAAGAAGATGATGAAGAAGAAATGGAGAGAATGAAGAAAATGGCTTGGAATGGGGTTTTTATACCCATCCCAGGTTTGCAAAATGTCAATTTTAGTCCCTGCACTTAGCCCCCGAGTTTCCAAAGTTTGCTTCAGTTGAAAACGACTTTAAAATGTTCGTTGTATTAAGGTTAAAAGTGTGTTTAATGGTAATTGATAACTTAAAATGGTTTTATTAATGACAATGGTTATAATTAAAAATGATACATTTGGTGATAATGATGATGAAATTTATAAAAGGTTTATGCTTAGCACAAGTTCACGAAGGAAGTACATGCACAAGGGTAATAAAACAGACATGACTCCTTAAAGCAGGAGTTCATGAAGAAGCGGAAGAATAATTAAAATAATTCTATGCTTAATTATGTCGTTCGACGGACCTTAAGGTGACGGATGTCACAAGGCTTCTATTCGATCAATTGGCTACCATTGGACATAATGTTATCCCCATCGAATACACCCACCGGCTCCTATGTGGATTATGTCCCTCCTTCTAAACATTTCCTATCAATATTTGATACTCCACCGATGCCCCTATCTTTCAGATTTGATTAGCAATACTGAAAGCCACAAATTATTCATTAAAACTGTCGCACCCCGACCGACGGCGGAATCATTGAGGCGGACGAATGTGAAACGATTGTTCATAGCACATGGAACTAAATAAGTTGGAATAATATTAAATACCATTTTTTATTAAACAATACTAGACAATTAAGTCATTACAATACCACAAAGATATAAACAACAACATCATATTTTCAATTAAACTAAGTCCAAGTCCTATATGAGCATGAAGAAATTCTCAAGTATCAAACCTGAAACATGTTAAAAATAAAGGGCAAACCTTGAAAGTTGGTAAGTTTCCATGGGTTAAGCATGCATATATACATAAAAGATTTACAAGTAGCAATTCATGTAAATGGTTATGAATTATGCAAGTTTATAGAACACATATAGCTACAATCAAACATTGACAGTTTACAAAATTACAATATTAAATGATTAGCTAAGTGTACTTGGATTAACCAAGTAGGCTTGTTAGGCCCATAGATCTATGACGTTGCCAAACTAGCAATAGTTAATGATTGTCAACATATAATGTATCTCATATAACACTCACAATAATATCAGTAACCATGACAAAAAGTAAAGATGAATTGCATGTGCATTTACAAGTATCAAGATATTCACAAGTGTAAGTTTATAAGGTTAACATGTTTCACCCCAAAAGGTGTGAAATAAAGTAAAAAGGGGCATGGAAAACTCACAAGTATAGTGATGGTTGTAGAGTACATAAGAAAGATTGGATGTCAATAGTCAAAGGTGATAAACTAAATGATAAAAAAACAATAACTTGAGGTCGAAATTCATTACAAGAAGTTAGTACGTTTAGATAATGCTAAAAAGCAAAAGGTAGATTGAAAAATGATTATTGCATTAATTTTAGATTCTGGACAGAATATTTGGTATGTGTTTGAACAGGTTTAAAAATAGCAAACGGTTTTATAAAATTATTAAAATTTATAATTGACTAGTACAAAGTCTCACGAATAACTTTCATTCAGAAGCATTTTTGTGAAAATATCTTTAAATAGGTCAAAACAGCAGCACAAGACAGAAGGTGCTGAAGTGCGCACTTATCTTGTGAAGGTTATTGTTGAGTCATCCGATTGAGTTTGAAGACGTATAAACAATTGTTAAAAATTTAATTCAATGAACTTAATATTGGAGTCTGATTTACTCAAATTTATTTTTTTATGATCAAGTTATGGCCGGTTGAAGTCAGATTATATTCTGCCAAAATTATAGTAAGGCACTTATGTGCACTTTAAAAATTGTTAAAGCATGAAACGGGTTAGAACAAATTTATTATGTCTATATATGATATATTAGACTTCATTTGAATTATATAAAAATATTCCAAGATTTCGGCATAGCCATCACTTATGGAAATAATCTTGTGGAATAACCAAATACGGCTGCATAGCCGTCCATATGCAAACGGGATTCTTTGTCTATGTTAGCTTGATTTAGGAATGTTAGTGATTGTTATAAGGTTAGTGAATGTTAGAAGGTTAATGATCAAATGATAATTATTAAAATTAAAAGAGATTTAGTAAAAGAAGAATAAAAGTAAGAAAATAAAGTTATGAGATTAATTGGATGTTAGGATGATTAAATAATACATAAATGCATAATATAAAAGCAATATAAGGTTACCTTAGTATTTGAAACTTCTTGAAAATACTTGTAAAAAAAATCTTGAAATTGATTATAACCAAAGGATGATGAAAAGGTTTGCGTGAGAGATTTTTAAAGAATGAGTAAATGAAAAGTGAGGCCTAAGCCTTGCTTTTATAGTTGAGGTTAGGAGCAGGTTATTAATGGTGTTAATGCTGAGTTATAAGTATTTTAAAAGTGGGTTATGATTTTGAAATAAATATAAGATAAATAAAATAATAGATAAAAGAATAATTACAATTTAAAATTTTAATTTATTAAAACCTTAATTTTAATTTGATCAACTTATTTTCTTATAAAATATTTATAATTTTTATAAAACTTGTAACTTTATAATTTGATTATTTGTTTTCAATAATTAAAATTATAATTACTCATAAAACTTTATAAGTTTATCAAAATTCATTTTATAACTTTATAAGTTTTAATAAGTCTTTTCCATTTAGTTGTTTATTGTAAAATGATTTATAAACTTTATAATTTTATGAAAAAAAATTATTTATAAATCAATGAATTATTATAAGTTGTTTAAATGATACATAAACAAATTAATTCACAATATTGTTTAAACTACACGACAAATCCATATAATTTATTAATTAAAAAAAAGTTAAATAAAGAAATTCATATTGTATGAAAGTTCAATTTTAGTTCGGGTTCGGGTTAATAACTTGAAAATAGCAGATGTTACAGTCTCCCCTACTTTAAGAAATTTCGTCCCGAAATCTAATCACAAGTCGACTATTTCAAGGATATGAGGAGACTTGGATTTCATTTCACATTTCCAAGTGAACTCTTGGAAGCGTTTAAACTCAATAAGAATAATATGACGTTTTGATATGCTTAAGTTTGTTAAGTTTCATAATTCAGTATTTTATGTGTTTCTTGACAAAGTGTGTAAGGTCATTAATTAGAATTTTTAGTTGATAACTTTTGTATTTTAGACGGTTCAAGACGATTAAGAAAGTTTTGTCATGAGGGAAGCACTAAGTATTAGTGTGATATAAGACTCACCTTAACGAACATGAGAAATATTTTTAAGATACTTTTGGATGAGCTACGAATTCATAGGAGCTTCTCAAAGAAAAAGACTTCGACATGGTTCTTAGATGATCGATTCTTGTTTACTATATCATTGAGGTTTCAAAGTTGCATTAGTGTAACGTTGATACAAGAATCGTGTTTGTTATGATTAATGGATTCAGTTCAGAATATTAGTATCATTGAAATAAGGTTCCAAAATAAGTACGGATTTGAAGGGAAAACGTTTAGAGAGTTATTAAGAGTTATTAAGAGAAATGGGATAATGAGTTTTAAGATTCAGGACGACAAAATCAATGTTGAAACGATAACAACAAGATATTTCAAGTGTAACGTTTGTTAACAAACCAAAGCAATATGTTGACTTATCAAAGAATTAGGTCAATTGTTATTATTGTTCAATTTAGTAGTTAGATTATTAACTTTTATATTAAAAATTAGTGACAAATAAAGAAATAAGCATAAGTAACCCACACGTTTCATAATTGACAACAATGGTCCTTGCAAGAACTTAGCGACATTAACCTTTAAATTAATGAAAAAATAAGATGTTACAGTCTCCCCAACTTATAAGAATTGTGTCCCGAAATTAAAAATAAAATTAGGCAAACAAATACGAGTATTTCTTCTTCATATGCTCCTCACGCTCCCAAGTAACTTAGGTCCATGCTTATTCTTCCAACAAACCTTGATGATTGGGGTAGTAGTGGTTCTAGTCTTTTTTACAATGCAATCCATGACTTCAATGGGTTTCTCAACAAAATGTAATGACTCGTCGATCTGGATGTCATCCAACGGGACATGCAGATTTTAGTCGGCCAAACACTTCCTCAAATTTGAGACATGAAAAACAGGATGAACTCCACTAAGATCAGAAGGTATATCCAATTTGTAAGCCACTTTTCTGATCCTTTTCAGAATCTTGAAAGGTCCTACAAATCTTGGAGCTAGTTTACCCTTCTTTTCAAAGTGAACAACGCCCAATCTGTTACACCCCAACCTTAACGGCGGAATCATCGAGATGTGAGGGTTAAGATTGTTCATAGCCTCATAATTCTACCATTAAATGTAAATATTATTATCATAAGTTTCAAAAATGAAGATTACAATCCATAAGTCTCAAAATAAAACATAACATATGATAAATATCCATGATAAATTATTCATTTTCCGTAGGTCCAAATCCTAGGTGTGAGCATGCTTCAAAAATATCATCAAACTTGAGCAATTCTTGAAACATGTTAAAAGTATAGGGTCAACTATGAAAGTTGATGAGTTTCCATGGGTTAAGTATACATAAGTATATAAAAAGATTTACAAGTAGCAATTCATGTCAAGGGTTACGAATTATGCAAGTTTATAAAATACATATAGCTACAATCAAACCTTGACCAAGAATAAGTTTACAAGTATATAACGATTAGCTAAGTGTACTTGGTTCCCATGATAAACAAACATACGTCATTAGGAGCCGACAATAACATCGTTTAACACCAAATAGGTTTGTTAGGTCAATAGATCTATAACGTCGCCATGCTAGCAATAATAATTATTGTCAACATATAATGTATATTATATAACACTCACAATAATAAAAATAACCATGACAAAAAGTAAAGATGAATTGCATGTGCGTTACAAGTAAAAAAAAGGTTTACAAGCGTAAGTTTATAAGTTAACATTGTGAAATAATATAAAGAGGGGCTTGAAAACTCACATGACACAAATGTATAAGATGATAATAAGAATAGTAGACGAGGTTCCAACGAATTCCTTTAGAAGGTAACTAAACGTATATATTTACAATATTTATGTTTAATAATAAGATTAATAATTTAACGAGAACTAGGGTTCCAATTGAAATTTGGGGGTTTTAATAATTAAATTCAGTAAAATAATATAATTGATTATGTTTTGATTCAATAAAAATGAAATATACCATTTGAGTATTTTAATGTAAAGAAATGAAAAAGAAATTATTTGTAATAAAGTTAAATATAAGTTTAAATAAACTTTTATAATTATTTAAAACACTCATGATTTAAACAGTATTTAAAGATAATATTTGAACCAATAATAATTTAGTAATTTAAACCATTATTTAAAGTCTATTTTTATAAAAATAAACTAAATATAACATTTGTTAAAAATATTTTATAAAAAAATATTAAAGTATGAAATAAATTTACAAAAAATAATTAAGTGACTTTAAAATAAAATAAAGTTTGTAAAATTGATTTTTATAAATTTTATGTAATTTTTTTAAAGGCTAAAAAGCCCTAAAAAAAGAATTGAGGTTGCCCATTCGATCCCGGGATCTCTTGATTATGATGGGTGCATGTGACCAGTTGGCCAAGGCCAAAGCCATGTTAAGTGGTGGTTTTTAAATTTTTAAAACACAGTTTCAGAGAAATCCCCAAACCTTATGAACCTTAGAACGATTTGCACCAAATTGAACATAAATTCGAACATAATTCCTGTAAGAACCATAGGGCTTTTGATCCCTAAAGAGAACCGAGTATGTGTGTGTGTGTTAATTACCTGGTTTTGATTCACAATCGACGGGAGCAAAGAGTCTTTAAACCGCGATAGAGGAGAATTGATTCTGAACGTTTAGGTTGATGATAATCCGATTAATTGTAGTTTTAGCTTCTTTAGACACCGAGAAACGGAAACCCTCTGTCAATTAAAGGTAATTTGTAGAGAAGATGGGGTTTGACTATACGCACATCATGATAAATTTCGAGTGGTGATTATGGCGTTCGCGTGTTTTTTAGATGAAGTTGCAAGTGGTGATACCTTAGGAATAGTTAAATGATCATTTTTGTTCAATTAATTAGATTATTATTAGATTTTAATCGTTGAACAGTTAATAGACGATTGAAGTGTTTGTTTCGGTTCAATTCCCTTTAATACCGAGTTTAAGAGTCCAATTAAGTCATGGGTTCGAGTCTAGAGGTCCTCCCGAGTCGATTAGTATATTAGGATTTTAAAAATCGATCAATTTTGAGAGTTTGACGATCACCGGAGCTCAGTCGGCCGGTGACCGGTTTGTCGGGGAGAGAGAAAGAGAAAAATAGGGTTGGGTTTTCAATTTACACAACTAGCCTCTCAACTTTGATTTCTAATTATTTTATGCATAAAACTTTTATTTAAATTTTATAAAATGACAAAACAACCCCTGAACTTATTTAATTTTAAGTTTTAAATATTTTTAAGTTTAATAACTTTTATAATTTATTATTATTATTATTACTATTATTTTAGTTATTATTATTGTTATCATTATTATAATTTATTATTATTATTAGTGTTATTATTATTATAATTATTATTTTTGTTATTATTATTATAATTGTTATTATTGTTCTATTTAGTAGTTAGATTATTAACTTTTATATTAAAAAATAATGACAAACAAAGAAGTAAGCATAAGTAACCCACAAGTTTCATAACTGACAACAATGGTCCTTACAAGAATTAACGACATTAACTTTTAATTTAACGAAAAAACTACGAGATGTTACAACTTCTTCCGAGGCTTGAGGCTTATTTTAGTTTTTCATGCTTCGGAAGTCATTGTCTTTATTTCTTTTAAGTCTTAGACTTCGGAAGAGAGAAGACTTTGTCTTCGAATGTTCTAGTTTTCCTTCGAAAGATTCTTCAGACATAATATTCGGATGTTCTAGCTTTGCCTTCGGAAGAACTTCATATGCCTTTGGAAGTTCTTGAGTTAGCTTCGAAAGACCTTTATTAGTTGCACCAAAATTGTCTAAGTGTTTGATTTTGGTTGCACCGACCTTTTTAGATCCAACAAATTACAATATATTGACACACAAAATTATGATAATATACATGTCACATTTCATGTACGTATATTTGTATAAAAAGATTATTTACTAGTTATATTATAATTTTAAACAAATATAAATATAGATTGCAGGAACATGTGAGGGTGGTCAATACAATCAGTTTCACAATGAGAAGAGACTTATAACACTTAACGGATCAAATAGGAAACTAGTTTTAAATTGATGATACTATGAACATAAGTAAGTATGTAAGAGAACAAAGAACAAGAACAATAAAAGTTTGGTTTTCAAGAATGTTGTATATTGTTCTCAAGTTCTATTACAAGTGTTACAAAACATAAAGATACATACAAGACGTTGAGATAGTTTATACTACATCCTACAACCGGCTATACTTTGAAAGCCAACTGTAAACACTAATCTAGACAACAAGAAATGTAAAGTCAAAAAGCCATTTGCCATAGCTCATATGCTAATATATTACAAAAAGGATAATAGGTATAAAAGTAGAAAGTTATAGAACAATGACCATAATCTACAATTGACAACAATATTTTAATAAAAATTCCACTTAACCATACACTTGTAATGTTTTAAACAACATCATACTTGAAAGGAGTCATTATCAATTTCACTAGAGGTATAAGTTCATGTGCAACAAACCATGTAGTATAACATAAGCATCATACATGCTAAAACTACATAAACATGCTAGTTATGTAGATTTTTATTTATTATTTGTATCCTATAGATTTTTAACACTAGTTGTTTGAGGTCTAAAACTTTAAAAATAACGATTCGCACTATGGATTTTACTTTTTTAATACAGTTAAGTCCATTCGATGAACGAAGTTAGAATTTCCTATTATTTTTAAGTGAATGACTACTATACTCATTTAAGGAAAAAAAACAATAAATAAATACAATAAAAACCTATATTACCCCGTTGCGCTCCACTTCATCCCACATCAAAACCTCTCATTGTTTTCATCCAAGACCCATTGTCACCACCGAAGACCATGCACTCCCACACCCTCATCGCTGATGGTAACTAACACAACTACCGACCACTACCATTGCCTCACCACTCTCACCTCCACCAGCACTCACTCAAGTTTATGGTAGAACCATCACTAACCACCATCACTTTGTCTCCCCTTTATGACACTAATAGATGATACCACCCACAACCACCATCTTGATTAGTTACCACCACCACACAAGCCTTCATTAGTGCTAGGGTCATTAGGGTAATCCATGTATTTGATTTTGAATTTAAAAACTAACTATTTATGAGGTGAATAGGTGATGTAGGTGGGTTTGGTTTTTTCTTATCATGGTGATGGTCGCAATTTAGGGGAGTAAACAGAAAAGACTATTAACCGAAGAATAAAGCATGGATGGTAACTCCCTGAATCGAACAAGAAGATAAAGATCAATGCACAAACTTGATTGAGAAGAAGACAAGTGAAACATATATTTTTCATGTTTTTTTAGCAGCAACATCAACCCTTTATATAGGGCTCTTGGAACAAGATTATTTTGGAAATCATAGAAGATGAACATTTTCCTCCATTAGAGGGCTTACCAAAAAGGAGACAGAAATGGGACAACAGGAAGCCATTAATGAGCACAACTTAAAAAGGAAAGGATAAAAGTCTTATTGACTCTTCAAGATATGAGAATAACACCACACCCCCTCTACAAGAAGAAAAACATAAAATGAGAACAAAGTATATATATAAGATACTTGAATTATATAATTTAACAATTGGCAGAATGGTGGGTTAAATACACATAAGGAGAAAGTATAAAGAGATAAAGAGGGTGTGGGGTGGGTTGGATTAATTATTTGGTAAAAATAAAATAATGGGAGCACAATTTGGTTATTTCACTTAAAATTAAATGATAACTCTAATTACGTTAGTAAAATTAATTCAAATAGATGCAATAATGAAATGTTGGGGAGTATAAATCAATAAGTGTATAATTTAGTTCACAAACATTTAAGATCAGAGGACCTTAAAGATACAAAAAACAAATATCTCTAATTTAAAATAAGTGGTTATATTCACAAGATTTCCGATTTAATTTACACATGACACATAGATTTAAACTAGTGATGTTTTCTATCTGTGGTTCACGGCAGGGATTATCTGTTTTTTAAAATAAGTAGGAGTCAAACCCTAGAAATCGTACTAGTTGACATTATAAAGCCAAAAATGGTTGAGATACAAATGTATATATATTAAGCTAAGTTTACCATCACGTATGTCACTTGTGGAGGGTGTCGATAGCCATTGTAGGTTTAACTATCATGTGACTGATATTAATCATCTTGTAAATTATGTAGACGCAGTTTTGAGTCAATGTAAGGTAATAAGTAAAAAAATGTGAAGAAGGTGCGTGGAAAGCAAACCAAAAACGACAAACAAAATATCAGTTCAATGCCATCAATGATCAAAACTGTCAAGTTTTTACTAACCCCAGCTTCCATTAAAGTTGATCAATACATATTAGGTTATACAACTCAATACCATCAATGATCAAAACTGTCAAATTTTCACTAAAACTAGCTTCCAGTAATTATAATAATTATGAATAACATTTACTCAGCAAACAATAACAAAGTGTAAAAAAGTGAACTTCAATATTCAATTGCAACTCATTAATATGTAACAACCATCAATTTTAAGATTGTCGTGTGCTATAATAATGAACTATATACCATTTATGACATCATGAAACAACACACACATGACTAGTTGTAAAACGAACCAAAATCAACATTTAACAGTACAACATGGCCAACAACATATTTCATACCAATAAGGCAAAAGCTATATAAAAGTAAACCTTGCAATTCGGCAAACGAACCAACATAAATGGTTATTGTTATATATGTATATCTTGTTAAGGACTACCTATTATACTTTTAATTGTAATGATAGAAGAAAAAAATCAAAATAAATGTCAACGACGCCCTTAAAATGTGGTTTTAACATTGGTTAGCTATATCACCTTCTTGACATCCTCTTTCTTAAGGAAATATGATGCTCACAATTAAAGACTTGTTCAAACTCTAGATATAAGATAAAAAAATCTAGTATCTAAAAACAAACACACTAAACCTAAATTATTAGTCAACTATCTAAATAGATTCAAACATAACAAAAGGAAAAACTCAATGACATTTATTTTTACCATGCAAAGAAAGAAAACCAATTAAACACCAAGCAACAAATGCGAACAAAGAATTAATCAAAACCAAAAATCATAAATTGAAAAAAACAACTATGATTTCAATAAAAACAATAATTTTTTTTCTACAAACAGGGAAACATGTACCACAAACAACAAAATCTGTAAACTAAAAAGAAAAATAGTTTTAGAGACAAAGTTAAGAACGAAGAGGAAGATTAGATGTTAGGGAAAGGAAACGAACCAATACATGTAACTACTAACCAAGAGAGGTTGTAGTAATACTGAAAAAACATGTCATATACTAAAATTATCATACTTTGAATAACCAAGGACCAACACGTGCATAATGGGGAAAAAACACTCGAAGAAAGATTCGAACCGGATGCCCAACATATCAAACCAATGCCCAAACTAACCCACCAAAGCTAGATATGCGGAATTACAAATATCACTCGTAAAAGGGTCAGAACTGTGGTTGCAGTTTAAGTGCTTGCTTTTTATGAAGCAACATAGTTTAATGTTAAATCATTATCATCGCCTAAGTCAGCTAACAAGCTTTAAACCATGGCTGCAAAGTATCAATTAACCTTTTATAAAGTGTCACAACTGCCACACCAACTGTAAATCATCATCATCATCACCTAAAATAGGGGTTCAGATACATACAAAGGTTCAAAAGATAACATCAGTGTCACTGAACGAAGCATACAACATATTTTAAGCACTGTAGTTTGTAATGTAAAAACCGATAACACATTAAAGCGTATAGTAACCATCGAGCAACAAGAAAGCAAAATTCTAGGTACACTATTCGTAGCCCAAAAGAAGGGTTGTCGAAGCCGTCGCATAACCACATATCCAAAAGCCCCCTACGGTTTGGCGACCAAGTAAAACCAAATTGAAACATAAATAGGAGATGACCACCACCATCACCGTTAAGGCCAACATGCCACCGACGGCGACAATAGAGGCCATTGTCTATAGAAACAAAAGCCCTAAAGGGCTAAAAAGCTATTTCAAACCAAAAAGAGAGAGAAAGGGAGATAACTATGGAGCATTAGTATGGTTACTCTGTCTTTCTCTACTTCTCAATTTTTGGGATCTAACCAACAAACAAAACAAAGGTGACACGTGTCTGGCTTCGCTAACGAGGCCACAACCGCCTACATAAGCCAGTCAAAGGCAACCACCACATTCACCCAATCAAAGGGCACCACCTACCACAATCACTATTCAAAATTCTTTAATAGTAGTGTGTGTATATATAAGTTATTTGGTGTGTGGCACTATCATGCTTGACAAAAAGTACCAAGCACACATGTATTATTATTAGCTCATATTTAGAAAATTGTCATAGCTAATAAAAATAGATACCTCTAACATGAACATCTCCCATGTGTATATGCAACCTTTAACATTCAACCAAAACACCTATCCATTTTAAGAGTCGTACTAGTTTTCTACCATCCTCCCTATGCGTCGAACAAAACACAAATCCTAAGACTCATAGATTACAAATTATGAAAAAGATCAAGGAGCAAATGCATCTAATGAACTTTTATTAAAAGTTCAACCCATATGTCTTTTTCTTATTCTTTAACCTAAGTAATTTTTATTACTAATACGAAGTGTAAGAGTAAACCACTTGGCTTTTAGAAGCTACATAGCTATTTTATTATAAAAAGTTGTAAACAATGATAAGGTTTATGAAAATTAGATAAAAGAAAGATAAATCTTCTATGCCAGATGTGATACAAGTTTCTCATTGTTGATTGATCTTGGACTTCTTATGCTTCCAAGCATCTGCATAGGCTGAGTACTATGGTATAACTTATGCACCAACACAACATTTTCTTTTTGTTTTGTTTTGAAGTTTTAGGAAAGTAATTTAAGATAGTAGATGTTTATAAAACCTTAGTAAAAAATTTTAAATTACTCCCCCTAAAGTTTATATCCCTATTAGGAAGAAACTTTAAAGATTTGTAACTTTTTGAAAATTATATACTTTTGATTATTAATAATAAAGAGAAGTATATCTTTTGTTGGGATCATATAAATCTTACATTACACATGTGCATCCTTTATGATAAAATGGACATGTTTATGAACTTGTTGATTGAAGGTATGTTTGTCCTCTTAAACTCATACCAGGTTGATATTTTGATGCATGTGATATTTATCATGTTTTTGGTTGATTTAATTATTCAACATGTACCTCACACACAAAGAGCATGGAGTGATCAACCATCCTTATGTAATGCATGGTAGAACTTTTTCACAACTTTCTTTCCCAGGTTACTTAAGTTATGAGACCTCATTTTCACTGATCCTCATTGGGATTCTTTTACTTTGATTCTTTTCATGATTATCCACATTGGGATTCTTTTCACTTCACTTTGGAAGGTGATCCATGATTGGGTTCTTTTGATCATTCATTTGGAATGTATTGCTTTTGTAGATTCATCCGATTTGGATATGTTCCTCATTGGGAATCTTTTAGATCAGTACACCTACACTATATGCTTGTTTCATTAGGTCTTTGCTCAGCAAAACAAAGATGAAAGTTGATGTAGGTGAAAGAGATTCATAAAGTATCATTACCTGTGTGTTTAGGTTACTACACACACATACACTCAGATAAGCCAATACATAACTATACTTTGAGATGAGGATTTCACCATTGAATAAGATTTTAATTCATCACTGTATGTATCTTCTCTTCCAAGTTGAGTCTACCAACATATCTGATAAGTCATGACAGTCTCTCAAATTTTGAAATTAAACACACTGAATGATATAACGACTGTAATATATCATTTCCCAAAATTATTTTCTTCATCAAAATTGACTTCTTTTTGTGATTTTCTAATGTTTTTGAATTGTTTTTGATGTTTTGTTTGGTTTTACTCAAGGTTAATCATGCTAATTGATTGAACTAGGAATTCCAACCTATCAGGTTTAAATGCCTTAGTATATAAATCAACCAATTGATTTTCAGTGGGTACTTGAATCAATTTGATTAACCCCTTTTTCAGCACAGTCTCTCAAAAAGTGATACATAATTTTAATGTGTTTTGTTTTTGAGTGCTTTACTGGATTATTTGTAATGAAAACAGCTGTTGTGTTGTCAATATGAATTGGTGTGTGCAAGAAGTTAAAACCATAATCAAACATCTAGTTTTAAATCTAGAGTACTTGAGAGCAAAAAGCTGATGCTACAATATACTTAGCTTCTGCTGTTGAGACATATATGTTTGTTTGCTTCTTGTACTGCCAGGAGACCATTCTGGGACCAAGAAATTGACAACCGCCAGAGGTGAATTTCCTTTTGAAGTTGCATCCTCCATAATCACTATTAGTGAAGGCATAAAGATTGAAGTCTCCTTCCTTTGGATACCATAACCCAAGAGCGGGTTTGCCTATAAGATATCTGAATATCCTCTTGATAGCATTTACATGAGATTCCTTAGGATCAGCTTGGTATCTGGCACACACACAAACACCAAACATAATGTCAGGCCTACTGGCTATTAGATACATAAGTGAACCGATCATAGATCGATAGTGAGTCTGATCCAGTGATTTGCCTTTTGGATCAGGTCCAATTTTCACTTTAGTATCCACAGGAGTTTTGATAGTCTGACAATCAGCAAAGTGGAATTTCTTCAACATTGTTTCCACATATTTTGATTGATTGATAAAGATTCCATCTGTCGTTCATTGGACTTGCATTCCTAGAAAGAAAGTGAGTTCCCCCATTGCACTCATTTGAAATTTTGAATGCATAAGGTCTTCAAATTCTTTACAGAGTTGCTTGTTTGTTGAGCCAAATATGATATCATCCACATAAATATGGACTAGCAACATGTCTTTTCCTTTTCTATTTCTAAAGAGAGTCTGATCAATCTTTCCTTTTTCATATCCATTTTTAAGCAGAAAAGATGATAGAGTGTCATGCCACTTTCTTGGAGTTTGATAAAGACCATATAGGACTTTGTCAAGCTTGTACACCCTGTGAGGGAACTTTAGATCTTCAAAGCCAGGTGGTTGACTCATATAGACTTCTTCTGCAATCTTTCCATATAAGAATGCACACTTCACATCCATTTGATAAACAGTAAACTTCATGGATGCAGAATATGCGAGAAAGATTCTTATTGCTTCTAATCTGGTAACAGGTGCAAACACTTCATCATAATCAATTCCTTCTTCTTGAGTGTAACCCTATGCCACTAGCCTTGCTGTATTTCTGATGCCGATCCCTCTATCATCAGTTTTGTTTCTGTACAGCCATCTGGTGCCGATAGGGTATTGTCCTTCAGGAAGGTCTACCATTTGCCATACTTCTTGCTTCTTGAATTGTAGCAATTCTTCCTGCATTACTTCAATCCAACTATTGTCCTGAAGAGCCTCTTTAATGTTCTTTGATGGTAACAGGCTTGGACCACCTTCAGTTGAAACACTTTGATTTTGTGATGGTTATCTGATGGGATTAGCTTGGAGAGGAACATCTTCATTCATGTGCTCAATAGAAGTAGGAGGAATCAATGGAAAGTCATCTCTTCTTTCTACACCTAAAGAAGTTTCACCTGAATGTAGATTTCCTGTATCAGACAAATGAAATTGATCAAATGATTTTGTAAATGAGTTAATATCAAACAACCAGTCGGGACCATTTGTGGATTTGGGAAACGAGTGTTTCTTGAATTGAACATTTGTTGATTCATCAATAATGTTTAATCTAGGATTAAACACTATGTAAGCCTTTGTAACAAAAGAATAACCTACAAAGAATCCTTCATCAGACTTAGATGAAAACTTTCTCAAATAGTCTCGGGTGTTTAATATTAAGACTGGACTACCAAATGATTTAAAAAATCCAATAAATGGTTTTTTGTGAAACAAAAGTTCATATGGAGTCATGTTACTTTCTTTTACAATCAGAGTTTGATTTTGCACAAAGCATGATGTGTTAACTGTCTCTGCCCAAAAGGTAATAGGCAGTTTAGCATCGGCTAGCATTGTTCTTGCTACTTCAATTAGTGTTCTATTACTCCTTTCAGCTACCCCATTTTATTGAGGAATTCTAGCTGCATTGAATTGATGAGCAATGCCTTTGGTTGCACAAAATGAACTCATGCCTTCATTTTTAAACTCAGTTCCATTATCACTTCTTATTGTTTTGATCTTATGATCAAGTTGATTTTCAATTTTTCTGATAAAGTCTTGTATTATTTGGGATGCCTCATTTTTATAAAGTAAGAAGAAAACTCATGTAAATCTTGAAAAGTCATCAATGATCACCAAACAATACTGTTTCTTTCCAATGCTCATAACATGAGTTGGTCCAAACAGATCCATATGAAGTAGCTTCAATGGAGTATTGTTTGTGTTCACCGGCTTGGATTTGTGAGAAGATTTATGTTGTTTTCCTTTGAGGCACGCTGAAAAGTGATCAACAAAATGAAATTCTTTTTGAGGAAGACCAATGATATGGTTTCCTTTGACCAATCAGTTCATGTTTTTAAAGTTTGTGTGCCCCAAACGTCTGTGCCAAAGCTGGGACTCATTAATGATGCTTTTAACAAAAGACATGTTTCTTCTATTGGTGTTGTAGAATTTAGATTTAAGACATAGGTGTTATTCTTTCTCGGAGTCTTTAGGACAACCCATTCTTCAAAGATCTGAAATCTTGGTTTCAGAATGTAGCAATGAGTGTCGGTAAAATAAGTTGAATATTTCTTGTCGCAGATCTGAGACACGCTTAGAAGATTGAAGTTTAGTTATTCACAGTAGTTCACTCTATCCAAGCTCAACATCCCATTTGTCACAGATGCTTCACTAGTAATTCTTCCACCTTGTGAATCTCCTCTAAATGCCAAAGTAGTTCCTTGTATTTGCTTGAATTCATGAAGGAGGGAACGATCTCCAGTCATGTGTCGGGAACATCCACTGTTCACGTACCATAGGCTATTAGACCTATATGGATGGCCTGTAAGCATAAAAGAACTAACTAGAATGTGGAACCCAAGCCATGATGGTCTTGGGTTTCATGTTCCTATTCATTATGGTGACCTCTTGATACTTTCCTATAAATTGTGATCTATTTAGAGGTGACCTTGGAGATGGCTTGTGATATTTTGCTCGGGTCATCTCATCAACATCAACTGAAGAGTCAGAGGAGTAGTGAAATCTTTGGTCTCTATTCTTTTGAAGGAATTTAAACCATTTTTGATTATCAAAAATCATTTTAGGGTTGGGAAAATCAAACTTTTGCTTAATGATGTGATGTTTGTTTCTTTGACTCTTCCATGATTCTTTTCTGTTACTCCTATTATTGTTTAATCTAGATGTTCTAGATTGATTGGTGTGCAAATGACACCTGGCATGGGGTTTAACAGATGATGTTGTTGAGATGGGTTTGTTCTGAGCAATTCTCACTCCCTTCTGATTGAAGTAACAATTAGATGTATTGTGATTGTTCATATCATAGACTGAACAATATTTGTTAAAATAACAGTTTTAGTGGACTGGTTGTTCATTTCACAGATAGAGCAATATTGATTGTAAAAGCACTCTTCTGTTTTGTGATTAAACATATCACATATGTTACAATACATTGTTTGTTTCTTGAGTCTGATTTCGATTTGTGAGACTCAGCTGATTTTCCCATTTGCAATTAAGTTACTTTCTTTTGCTTAGGGGAGGAATCAAAATCAGCCCTTTTTGTAGCTTGCTTCACTACGCTACTTTTGTTAACTTTTCTGGGCTATTTTGGTTTCTTCAACCCTTTCTTTACCTCTTTCTCAAACTAATCAACGTGCTCCTTATTGCATATGTCAAATCCAACTCCATGTCTTAATTTTGAAGATTGAGGGTCTGACAGAGTTTTACATGTTGAAATTAGTGAGCTCTTTTGTTTTTTTTTGCAGTGAAACCTTATCTGATTTGCTCGAATTGTTTGGAGATATAATCTCATTATTAGAACTACTTTTAGCAGAGGGTTTCACTGACTTCACAAATTTATTTTTACCTTTTGAAATAGTAGGTATGAATTCCACAAATGGAACAGTTGCCTTAATTGGGCTTGTGGGTTTGATGACACTTACTGCCTTGTCTGAATACTCTTTGATTTTAATTGGGTGTCCTAATCTGATGTTATCCTCATTTGTTTTACCGTAAACATTTGGTTGGTTTTGAGGATTTGTGATCTGTTTTACTATTGTTTTTTATTCAATAGTATTAGGTTCAATTTTCTCATTGAGTGTAACAAAGTCAGGCATGGCAGTGTAGTTGTCATTATATGGTAAAGGACAAGAGTTATACCTGATCCCATACATGTCTTTGGGATCCTTTTGAGAATCAAGCATCTTTTGTAGCTTGACTAAAGACAGTTGAAACTTTTCTAGTTTCACTTCAGTAAGTGTGTGTTCAGCTTTAGATTGAGCTAACCTTTCAGTTAGTTACTCATTCTTAGCTGCAAGAGTATATTTTCCACCATGTAATTTTTCAATGTCAGAGGTGAGAGATTTTATTTTGATTTCAAAGCTTTTTATTTCTCTCTTGAGCATCTTTGACTTAACCTTTTCCTCTTTTATTTTGTTTGCAAGTTTATGATTGTGCTCTCTATAACCTTGCAGTTCAGTAATGCATTTATCACTACACAGGTTAGATTTTACCTCAGAAGGCATGGGAGATGGACCATCGTTGATGTGAGCCATAAGTGCATGATTTTGAAATTGAGGCCTTACTTACTCTGCATACAGGCTCCAGTCACATACTCCATCTTGCTTAATCACGAGAGCATTTGCAGATGTCTGACTGCTTCCTTAAGCTTGGTTTGTCGGTTGAGGTTGATTCTGATATGATTGATGTTGTTGTTGATGATGATACTGTTGTTGATGATTAGTGGAGTGAAAGCTTAAGTTTGGCTGTGAGGATGACTGGCTTTGAGAATTCCTTTGGAAGTTGTTTCTTTTGGGGGCATTGCATTCTCTGGAGAAGTGGCCAGTCATGCCACAATTGAAGCACTTCACTTTGGATTTGTCATATCCAAGCTTTGTGTTTTCATTAAGGCTGAGCTTTCTACCCTTTCTGAAAAACTTCTTTGCTCTCATAGCAATCACGACCATCTGCCATTGCAAATCCATTTGTTCTACATCATCTGGATCCATTTCTTCTAAGTTTTCCTGGATCAGATGTGCTGAGGTGAGTCTTCCTCCCAAATAAGCTTCAAAGCTGGCAACAAAGGCATTCTAAGTTGCCTTTTGTTCTTCAGATCTTGTATCACCATGAGTGTTTGTAGGAGTTGTAGTGTATCCTGATGCTTGGGATGATGTTGATAGATGATTAATTGGTGGAGTTGCAATGAACCCAGTGGTTTTCAGTTGATCTCTTGAAGAGATGAAATCCTCCTCCTTAGTAATGAAGGCATTTTCCACATAGTGAGATTCTGATGGAAACTTGTATGCCTTAATCACTTTGGGTCCTCCTAAGTTTCTCCTTCTTTCATCTAGCTCCAGTGCTTCCATCTTGGCTATCAATATATCCAGGGTGGTACTCTCAAGATCAAGAGTGTTCTTTAACATGGTCACATTTTGTTTCCAGGTCTCTAGAAGACTGTGCAACATTTTCTTGTTTAACACTTTGACTTTGTAAGTGACTCTCATGATTTCCAAGTCATTTACCAATTGTACAAATCTATACAGTTGTTTAGATATGGACTCCCCTTGGAGTGATGAAATGTTTCATACTGATTAACAAGTTTATCCTTGTTAATCTCTGCAACTTCACTACTTCCCTCACACATAATTCGCAGTAAATCCCATACTGCTTTAGCAGTACCATACTTTTTTAGTCTTTTCAGCACATCCATCTTGAGTGCTTGAGTGAGTATGTAGTAAGCTTTGAGATCAATCTTGATTTTCTTATTGTTTTCATCATCAAGGGTCAGATCCTCAATGGGTATTCTTGATGTTTTGTAGATGGCAGCTTGATCTGCAGACAGAGTAACAGGGACGTGTGGCCCTTTGCATATTGAGATCCAAAAGTTAGGATCTACACCTGTAATGTAATTTCTGAATATGATATTCCATTGCTTAAACTCAGATTTGTGTTTAAGCATAGGAGGTTTAGGTGTATGGCCAAGTTCTAAAAAAACTATGTGAATCCATTTTAACAAAGTATGTTTAACTTGTTTAATGTAGATTAGATAAGTTTTTAAGTTTTCTTAGTCCAACCAAAAACTTGTCCAAATCGTTCAAAACCAGCTCTCAGAATCAGATCTGTTAAGTTTTCTTAGTTTCTGTTGAATCTTTTTGTTATACTGACTGTTCACTGCTTCGAAAGTGAGTACTGTTGGTTTGTTCTTGAGGGTGAGGAAGTATGAACAATAACTGTTGACGAGTATATTCTGTTGTTTACTAAGTAGAGGTGATAGAACACTCCACTAGCAACTCGATCACCAGATCAATCAAGTTCTATTAAGATCTTTGGTAGATTTGAAAAAGAACCGAGAGCCAAAGCTCTGATACCAATTGACTGGGTGGTGAGATTAAGATTCTCACTAGGATCGATATAATGATCAAGTCAGAGATTGAACGACGGAAACAAACAATCAATAAACATTCAAATGCATGAATATACTCATAAATGCTTGTATATATTGATGAATGTGACTGATTATAATAAATGCTAGGTTTTTAGCAAGAACAGTAATAATGCACTTTGAGAATATGTAATATAAAAATATTCTAATTGTCTATCAACAGTCACCTCATATACGAGGTATTATATTCTATTTATAGGCTGACAAGATGTCTTTTTACAAAATGACTAAACTACCCCTGACTTATACATCAGAACTAGTCTAAGTCTTCATCAACATTTCTTCTGTTCATCCGCATTGATAAATGTGAATGAGTTGTTCTTGATCAACATTTCTTCTCTTGTCATCCGCATTAGTAGTTGGTCATCCGCATTGGGTAATGCGGATGAACAAATACTTATGCACATTTGTTGCTGGTCATCCACATTTGCAAATGAGGATGAACATGTCTTGTCTGCATATCTTTTTGACTATCCGCATTTGTTAATGCGGAAGAACAAACACTTGTCAGCATTTGTTCTACGTCTTCCGCATTTACAAATGCGGTTAGTCAACAGTTGGTTCTTCTCAGCAGATTCTTCATCAGCATTACTTCTTGGACTTAGGGAGTTTCTTGCAGAACAACCATCAACTCACAAATTGAATTGGCATGTATGATCCTTTTAGGATCCAACATAATTATTGCTTTCTTTTTGATGTTTTTGAACTTTTATATTTTTGTATTTTCTTATCTAACGTTAATTAGTTGGTTAGCTTATATATAAAATAAGTTTTAAACTAAGAGACTATTTGATTACACTGACTCGATAAGATCTGATTAAGTCAGAAGCTGACTCAGTTAAAAGTTCTGACTCAGTTAAAAGTTCTGACTCAGTTAAAAGATCTGATTAGTTGGCCTAGATTTGTTTTTGGAGAAGTTACACATAGAATTTGCTTATAGTTGAAGGGGCAAACATAGAGATTTTGTAAACCTCTAAACTTCCATTCAACTCAAAGCAGCCAGACGAGATTCAGTCCTCTATGGTCTCCTCTCGTCGCACTTTCAACTGTTTCCTCCGGTAGCAAAACCCTCCGATCAACTCTCTTTTTCTTCTGCATCTGAATCACGCAAATGGCAGAAGGATCAAAAGAATCAACATCAACTGCTGTTAGTCAGCATGATATTATTGTTGAAGATACAGAAGACAGCGTCAAATCCCCCCCAAATTCTCCCAATTCGTCCACTCGGAAGGTTCAATTTCTTTATTAATCGTTCATATTCCGCGTATGAACAGTTCTGCTTTATTGTATTTTGAATTTGTATGAATTGATGGTTGTTATGTAATTTCTGGGATTTGAACTAGTATTAGGGATTCGGGTGCAGTGGTGCAAAGGGGAAAATTTGATTTTCTCCAAATTATAGCAATTGGTTTTGTATACGTGCGTATGTGAAGTGAAATCAATTGTTTTCATGATGTTATGGTTCTAGAGTTCTGGGTATTTTTGGGTTTGGAAGATTAAGCTAGTAGATGATGACGAATTAACCTTTAAGTATCATCTTTGGCATTTTAGTTCTTGTTTTTATTTTGTAAATGGAAGCAGTCAACAAGAAATGCCTGATCGTCATCTTTGAATGTCTGTGGGAACTGAAAAGACAGAGGGAAATGTTTTGGAATTTTCAGCTTAAACCTTTCTCATCTTATGAAACTAAGGACTCAACCAAAAAATGTGTGAATTTAGGCAAATTGGAAAGACAAGGTCAACTAAAATAATAAAATAAATTAATACAAAGAAATTTAAACTGATGGTTTCATTGTCTCAAATGTTCTTGCAATGTATCCTTAGCTTGAAGTTTGAGTGGATTCAAAACTAAGTCCTAATTCCTTTTTCCATCGTATTTTTTATTAACTGCATTGCATTGCGTGTAAAGTGTTCGAATCTGTATTTTGCTTATAACTATTGTGAGAGTGAGTTATGCGTGTATCGGCTGAACATTAGGAAACCTCAAAATTGTGTGTTTTATGTTCGTCTCATATCTATCTGTGAATCAATCTGTTAATAGATTCACAATGTCTTTTGCCAGTTATTTAACTTTTAGTGGTGTTTCTGTTTCCTTACCCTTATAAATGAGACAACTCCATGTTATTTCTCACACACAAGTTCCTATAAGTATATCAACACATAAATATCTGCAATTTACTTTATACGTGCTTGAATTTTTAAGTATTACTAGTATTGACATATTTAAACAGATGCATATATCTGACTGGAGTTACACATAAACCATGTTTACACTTGCATGTAGGCCTAAATTGACAAATTCAGGATGACATTATAGAATCATTATTTTTACTTAAGTCATTGTACATTTGTACATGTGTTTTATGAAATGATATTGTATGTTAATCAGTTTATGACATGCTATTGACTTTATATTTGACCAGGCTTGTTATGCTGTTCTTCAGAGTTGGGTTTCAAAGAAGTTCATGACTGGATGGTATGCCCTGACACTTTATGTATTGATATAGTTATTAACTTATTATCTATTATCATCTCTGTTGTTGCTATTATGTGTCTGTTAACTTGTGTTTTTTGGTTTGCTATGAGTGAGATTTTACTAGGCACATTTGTTTCTTTCTAACTTGTGTTTTTTGGAAATATTTCAGTGTTGTTCTCTTTCCTGTGGCTGTTACATTCTTTGTGACATGGTGGATTGTACAGTTTTTTGATGGTTTTTTCAGTCCTATCTATGAAAGACTAGGTGTTGAAATATTTGGTGAGTTATCTACGACATGTCCTTCAGTTTGTTGTTTTTCGAAGTATACACTTTGTGCAGTTTGATTAATATTTGGTGAGTTACCTACGACATGTCCTTCCATTCACAATCATCATTGTGAGCAAAATCGAGTAGAAGTCAAGCATAAACCAATGTATGATTATGCTACTAGGATTGTTCTTGGCAACAAAAGTGAAAGTTGGGATTATTAATGGACAAACTAATAGTATGGATTATTAACGGCCAATAGGTGATAGTTTGGATTATTAAAATCCAATTTGCCTTTCAAAAAAAATGTATGCTTTAATCATTTATCTATTAATTGCTAAATAATCACAGTTTGCCAAACTCTCAAATATTTCATTTGTACAGATTCAAACCATATGATCCAAATTCCATGTTATTACAACCTGATTAATGATTATCTGGTTCAGATGATTCAGTATCAGAATCACTTTCAAGAAGCAAATCTAAACATTCCTTAACGTGTTCTATCTTCTCGTCCTAATGTTGGTTTAGTGGGATAAAGCTTTTGTTTAGTGACGGTTTGAGTTTGCTATTACTTATTTTTAATTTTTGTAAAATTTTTCACTTCAATTCAGTTTTCATACGATCATGCAGGTCTTGGATTCCTCACGTCATTGATCTTTATATTCTTCGTGGGCATCTTTGCTTCGTCATGGCTAGGTGCTACTGTCTTCTGGGTTGGAGAGTGGTTTATAAAAAGGATGCCTTTTGTCAAACACATATACTCAGCATCTAAACAAATTAGTGCTGCTATTTCTCCAGGTAATCGTGTCAAATTAATTTCTATTTCTTTATAGTTAGGATTGATAAGGTGATCATGAATAATTAAGATCAGAATGTATTAAAATTAATAATAATTTGAACTTATAGTAATATAATAATGAGTAAATTACACGAACAGTCCTCATGGTTTGCACGTATTGCAAGTTCGGTTCCCACTTTTAAAAAATTACAGATGCAGGATTGAACTTTGTATGATATGCACACCAGCAGTGTTGTAAAAATCTTGAGGCGCTAGTCGGGCGGTGGGATACCGACTAGCGATTAATCGGGAGTAATCGGTTTGGAATTTTTATATATAATTTTCAAATTTTTATATACATACACATATTTTTATATGTATTTCTAACAAAAATGTTAGTTTTA
Source organism: Flaveria trinervia (assembly GCA_025506515.1). Taxonomy (NCBI): domain Eukaryota; kingdom Viridiplantae; phylum Streptophyta; class Magnoliopsida; order Asterales; family Asteraceae; genus Flaveria; species Flaveria trinervia. The sequence continues at coordinate 59,124 of JACCIX010000054.1, read as the reverse complement.
TATATAAATCTACATGTCTTGCCAGAAATTCGGAGTTTTCGCTAGAATTTTTACACTTCGTCGGAATCTTGCCAGAAAGTTGTCGGAATCTGGAAAAAGGCCGATTATTGGCCGACTAGGGTTGATTAATCCTGATTTTTGACCGATTAGCTATTATTGTTGCCAATTAGCAAAAATCGAAGCGGCAAGCCTCTGATTATCGATTAGTCACCGATTAATCGGCTGACTAATCCGATTTTTGCTAAACTGCACATCGGCGGTTCCCCGATGCTGACTGAGGTTAAGTTTCTTTGTTAAGTCAATGCAAAATTACCAATATACCCTTAAATTTAAATAAATAATAACTTCTTAATATAACCTAACTTACCCCACCGACCACACCTTACCCCCTCTCTTTATCTTCTTCTATCTTCTATCTTCATTTTCATCATTGACACCACCATTACCTTTCCACCCCTATATGAGAAATCAAGCACGACCATTGTCCACTGGTCTAAGTCACTTTTTCTCTCTCTCTCTCTCTCTCTATTTTATAAGACCATCGATTATAACGTCCCCCTCTCTCTTTCATAAGACCACCGATTATAACGCTTCCTTGTTCTCTTTAGATCTGATGAACTAGGTTGTCATGGTGTTCGGTGGTAGCCACGAGTGGTCTGATTGCGCGGTGGTGGGTCGAGGGTGCGGGCAACAACGATGGTGGTGGGTTGAGGGTGTTGCGGCGACGATGGTGATGGGTTGAGGGTGCAGGCGGCGACAGTGGTGGTGGGTTGAGGGTGCAGGCGACCACGATGGTGGTGGGTTAAGCTGTTAAGGGTAGAGACCGACTGTGGTGGTGGGTTGAGGGTGTAGGTGGTGATGATGATGGTGAGTTGAGGGTATAGGCAACGGTGGTGGGTGTTGAATGTTAAGAACTACAATGTGGAGAAGAAAATAAAAAAGGAAGGGTGTTTTGGTATTGTTAGATAAACTAACAGAGAAACTTAACCTTTGTTAGTGTCAGGAACTATAAGCATTCACTATTTGCATAGTTCAGGCCCGTATATGTAATATTTGAAAAGTGAGGACTGAACTTGCAATACGTCAATAGCGGCTATAACGACCGTATAGTGCGCTACATAGTGTATAGCAAAACCCGTTATGTGTTTTGCAACCAAACAACGACCTATAGTGTTTTTTTATTTTTATTTTTTAATTTTTTCAAATTTATATAAAAATAAAATCGACCCAAATAGAATTTTTTTGGCTATTTTGGTGATGTTTGCTTAAATTTTCGACTACTTAATCACTACACATGTTAAGTTTGTTGAATGTAAAACATTTCTTAAATTTCCTACTACCTTATTGCTAAACACAAAATATCGGGCCTATTTACTGCTATTCGCTACGTAGTATATAGGTGTCTTGTTGCTATCTACCGTTATTTGCTATTGACAACTATGCCCGAGGGACTGCCCGCGTATTTTATTCTAGTATAATATTATTCATTTGTTTACATCCAAAGTATTCTTGCTAAAAGTTAGTTATGGGTCATAACTACCAACCGTCATGAAGAGGTGTGATGGTTGGTTGGGTCCCTTCATCTAGTATATGTAGGTATGTAATGTACTCAAAACGTGTGTGTATCGTATATGTATGTTTGAATTATGTGTGTTGAATGAAAAACATCATCCTTCTATGTTCTTTATTTTCATCTTTTGTACACATGAATTTTAATCGGTTTACTTGAATTGTTATCCAACGCATAATAGTGATCAGTTTCATTGACATCCAACAAAATGTTCTCTTGTTCTTGTTTTCACCAAAATGATTATCCATTAAGAGTGAAATATTAAATTCTTGACTTGTCTTTATTCATTGATTAAACTCATAGAAGTTGCATGAATTGGATCCAATAGAAGGCAAACATATAAGAAATTAAAATTTTCACTGAATAATCAACTTTACTGAGTTGTTGACTTAAAACCTTACATTTACATTAGAACACAAAGATTTTTTTACACAAGAACGAGCAAGTGAGTTTATTCGGTGCCTTATCTTTATTGATGCAAGTGAGATAAAAAAACAGTCTAAAAAAGATGCAGGCCAAACAGGAGGAATTTTGCCAAAAGTTTTTTTCAATGTATAAAACCTCCTGATTAATTTTCTTAGCATATGGAATTATTACAAAAATTGTATGGTTCAAATCAATTATATTAGACAGACTAAGTATTTATAAGAAAAATAGAAATTAGAAAAGGCATTTTGGGTCAACCTGAGTACCCGACCTGTTTGGACACGTACCGAAACTCCATTTTGACCCAGCCTGCTTATCTTTCTTTCATATGACAAGTACTATACAGTAGCATTAGCAATTTGGCTGTATTGATTAACAGGCATTCTTTCCACTTGTCTCGTGCGTAGACTGTCCGTAGACTGTCTTCATCAAATGGTCATTACCTAAAGAAGTTAATTTTATAGTTTCTGAGTTCTTTATACTCGTCTGTTACTCATCCATATTTTCATTATGGGTGTTAGATATTCTTATAGCTATTTCACTAAGTTTTTAACCAAATACAGTTGCTATTTAGTACTAAAAAAGAAAAACCTTTTTTTGTAACAGACCAGAACACCACTGCATTAAGGAGGTTGCCATCATCCGTCATCCTCGTCTGGGAGAATATGCTATTGGTTTCATTACATCATCAGTTGTTCTTCAGGTAGTATCAAATGAGTTTATTCTTACTTAAGTTAAAGATCGATAAAAGTTATCATTTTTTGGGAAAGAAATTATCACATCAAGTGATATATAGAGTGTTAGATTCGAATATTTGGGTGATAAAAGAAGAAATTTGGTTTTAAATTGAAAGTTTAGAGTTTTGAATACGTATTGCGCTTGCAGAGGGAAAATGGAGATGAAGAGTTATGTAGTGTTTATGTCCCTACAAACCATCTCTACATAGGTGATGTATTTTTAGTCAACTCCGAAGAGATCATAAGACCAAATCTGTCTATTCGAGAAGGCATTGGTATGCTCTATTCTTTGCTTAAACTCGACATATCTGCTGTCTGTATGACCCCTCCCCCTTCTCGTTAACACCTGTGAGCAAGATTGCTTTGTTTACAAATGGAAGGCATTGTACAGTCTTTCCATTTTATTGATGTTTCTAACTTGATCCGTGACCTTTCCATCACAGTGAGTTGGCTAATGGCAATATTTGAGGGCAAATTTGCCTCGCTAACTTGCGAAGGGGTCACTTTAGGTTGTATTTCAATTCAAACGGGTCAAATCAAAAGATTTAACTAAAAGGAAAAGCTGGAAGTCGTGTATAGTTTAATTTTAATGCATACAATCTCTTTAAAGATTTATTCAATGCTTTGTATTATTACAGTTAAAATATTTTGTAATACTGATTAAGGCATTTATTTTTCATGAAAGAAAGTAAATAATGGACAAAAAAAGGTGTGGGGTCAACCTCAATCGACAGGCCCTTTCTGTTTTGACTCGTAATAAAAGCATGACCTGTTTAAATGTTTCTACCTGTTTTAATGTTTCAACCTGTTATCCAACTTGTTCATCTTTAAAATATAGATCTTTCTTGTGAAAAGAATTTCCGTCATCGCTATACAAATTTCCATCAAGTTAGCATCTTGTAGAACATGTATTTTAACATGATAACCCTGTTCCATGTGGTATTCGACTAACTGCCAATGAGATTTAACAACATACGCCTTTTATTTTGACTCTTAAGCACTTTTCAATTCTTTATTTCAGAGATTATTGTTTCCGTGGGTATGTCAATGCCGCAGTCAATATCTCCTATAGAGAGGGTCCCACCTGCAAATGATAGGGTTCCGCTAAATAGATTGTTGTAGAACCTTTTAAACTTTCCGCAGGTTCTTTTGTATGAATGAAATGGAAGGTTTGTAATCTTGTATTCATTCGTGTATCACAGTCCCAACATATTTAGTAGAGGCCACAACACATTGCTTTTGCTTGTAAAAGTTTGAATCCCATATCTTGTGTTATCTGGTTGTGTTACATGTCTGCAAGTCTGAACCTGAAAATGTGTTTGGCTTCTGTGTCCTTGTGCCCAGAACACACATGTAAACAGGATCATCTAAGCATGGTTTATGTATGTATAAAGTTCTCTAACGAGGTTGTATTTGTTTGGAACGGGAAAAAGAAAAGAATTCATTACATCTTGGTTTGAAAAAGCACAAAGCCCTCCGAGGCATTTGGTCCCAAAAGCCGAGGAGCATGCTCATCACATACGCTAGGCGCACATCTATGTACAACAAAATAAGCTTTAATTACATCCATGAACTGCATCTCTATTCTATTTTACATATAATCCTTTCGTAATTTCTACATCCTTTAGCTTGTTTTTTTTTAATATAAACCTGTTTTTATGTATAAACCTCCTATGGGCCCAGATTTTGATCTAGAACTACAAGAGGTGCAAGCCTCACCACCTTGATGCGCTTTCCTCAGCACCAAGGCGAGCCTTTTTAAACCGAGCATAACAAATGGACAAAAATGAACTAATATCACAGGTGTTCCACATAGAAGAACAATAACGAGTCTGTTGGAGAAAGAGTTAGCAATATACACAAATGGTTCAGGAGAAAAAAAAAAGCTATCGTTTTTGTCGTCTTTGAGCAGTTGGAGGCAATTTCTCTGAAGGGCCAGTGGGAAGTTTCTGTCCGGTTTCTTGTTCGATTTTAGCTTTCAATTGTCTAAGAATTCTGATCTGACCCAGCTTTTCAGGTGATAATTTATCCCAGTAGATACCTAATGAACAATAGACCACTCAAATAATCAATTCATCATCACAACACTCCCCTAGAACCCATGAAATGAATCAAATGACCGCGTGTGTGGAATAAGAAACTAACCTTGAGGTTTAGGGATGGATGTATTGGTAAATATAACTTGGGTAGGAGTGCATATGATGTCAACAGGGACATCATGGATTAGGAGCTTCTCAACAGGAATATCATCTACCAGTTGTTCATCATGCACTGAAACACAGATTTTCTAATATTAATCCAAAGCACTTAAGACTACAGAAATACCATTCACAGACACATGCATGAATACTGCAATATTGAAATCAGAAATTCAAATCATAAAAATCAGCCATGCGGCTGCAAGATATTGGTATTTGAACATGATTCGTAATATGAGGCTACAATAATGCAATAATCAGTTTGGGATTTTGACATATTAAGTGACTATTGAAGAAAAGAGTGATTAATATATGAGATGGGAACAAAAGTCTAGAATTTGGTTAATAAAAATCGAGTGAAGCGGTAATCTTACCCTTTTAATACGAAACTGATTATCTCAAAGCACTACAAACGCGATTAGTGAGATTTTACGTCAAAAAAAGTAGTTTGGAAATACAAATCCAAACATCTGTTATGCAATATGGTGAGTTTTCACTTTTCAGCAAGTCCTAAGACCAAACCCACACCCTGAATACCTTTGGTTCTGTTATAGTAGGGTATGTGCATATTCTTTTCTGTCAAATTTTAGAACTACCAGTGAAAATGAGTCAGAGCATTTAAGATTCAAATCATTATTATTTTGGCAAAGAGAATGTTTTGTTTTCCATTACTTGCCAATTTGAGTGCTTTTGTCCTTCCTTTTTCATTTATGTAAGTCTCTTGATTTTCAAAAAAGAAAATATACATATCTTACGCATTTTTTCCCTGAAAATTTCGATAATAAGTAGAGAATTATTACCAGAGGTAATGACTGGAGTTGAGTCATCAATTGCTCCCATATAACGCAGCATTCCGTATTCAAGTTCTGCAAATCCCTACAACATTGGTATGTCGATAAACTTCAGTCTATCAAATTTATATAATACTCAAGTCTTTGAATGATTAACACCAATAATTAGGAAACAAGACTTGATGACCATCAAGCTTATATGACAACAAGCCTATATGAACTACTTCTGTATAATCCAGTAACCAACTCACTAATCCTACTCTCTTGGGACTAGATGTGAATCTTTATAGAGGGTTTATTTGTAATTTCACTGTGAACTTCAAAATTATCTTTTTCTTGAACTTTACAAACATTTAACTGTGTTCTATATACTTACAAACACTATATTATTATAATAGTACTCAAGTTTTTAATTGATTTCTGAGGTCCCAATGCATTATTTTTAAAGAGGAGGGGTGGGAGGGTTAACCCATCATTGAAGATAAAATATAAACATACTACCAGTCCATTTATAGGTACATGGGTCAAATCTGCCACCTCTAGGACACAGGGACAATTTAATTAACAGTCAAATACTTGTATTAAGCTAAGAACATCACACTTATGGTGAAAGAAAGGGTATACCTCACCCTTGCCAAGACGAGCTCCGGTGTTTGGATCAACAGCAACCGAACCAATGATAATAAGATCCACCTTAATCTTCTCATCTAATCCAATCGGTCGTCCATATTTTGCTACCCCAACAGAAGTGCACGCCTCGTTCATGATACTAGGATTTAACATATTTGATTCAAGTACAGAGAAAAATCCTGTCCTTAACCGTGGTTGAGGAGTAAGTAGCTTCTTTCCACCTTCACCAAAAACAAAATAATCTCATAAAGATAAATGAAATTCAACAAGTAACGAATGACATATGGAATACCCAAAAGCAATGAGTCATAATTCAAGAATCAAGATTCGCTTATTTAAGATGTACACATATTGCTTTCAGGTTTCAATTTAAGACAAGATTTAAAGTACTGAAACTAATAAAACTGACCATTAAGTGTCAAGAATCTGACTTGCTTTTGAGGTGTATCAGGATTAACCTTCACACATTCAGCCTTTAGAAACACCTCCAACCTACTCAACTGACATTCAAGATTTCACCCCAAAAATACACAAACAATCAGCCAACTTTCTACTCGAAAACAACCTCTAAATCAAACACAAAACCAAAACAATGGCCAAAAGATACAATTTCGCTGTACGAATTACAAATCACTATAACATCAACACTTCGACACTGATCATAAGTATACACCTAAGAAAGATTCCACAAAGCATTTCAACTGAAGCAACAACAAAATCAGCATCTTATATCTTATGGGCATAGATCAAAAACAACAATTAATCTCAAAGTGTGGAGAATTCTCACTCTATCAGCAGCAGCAGGTGCACCAACGAAATTGGGTATCCGGTGATGAACAGGTCTGGGAAACTGAGCAATGTTGCGGGCCTCCATCAAATCCCAAACCCTCTTACGGATCGCCCATTTCCAGCCTTTCGGGTCGTCAATTCCTTCATTCTCTGCTGCTTCGATCGCCATTGATTCTCTTGCCTTAGCGTCGAGACGAAGCCTCTCTGCTTCGTACGCCGATTCATCAAGGAAACTTGGGGTTCTTGCTATCCACTTTGAAATGATTGCGAGTATAGTGGCGAAATGTGGAGATTGAATTGGGGTTTTGATGGGTGATTGAAGGGAGAAGGTGTTTGAAGGATGATGTTCGGAATGCATAGGTGTCCATGGTGGATGATGGATGGTGGTTTTGTGTTCATGATAAGAAGACGAGGAGTTAGAATTTAGAATTAGATTGCTTACTTTTGGATTAAGTTGTTTATTTGGTTTTTCTTTAAATTATTTTTAAACAATCTATTATGATAAAAAAAAAATTTAGGTGGGCATTAATATATTACTCTAGAGCTTCTAATTTTAATTTTATGTTTTTCTTTTATTAAATAATTACATTAGTTATATATAATGACATTTAAACTTTTTTAGATTACAAATAGTTTTTAATAAATTAAAAAAGTATTTCTTATCAATGTAATCTTAAAGATACCACTTTGTTAAGATATATTTTTTAAAGATTAAGCCCTTTAATAATATGCAATATTTTTAAAACTGGTGATTTTAAATAATAAAAGTTTTACAAACCAAAATAATTAAAATTCAGGGTTATAATAAGGATTTTTTTAAGAAATGACACTTTTTTAAAATGATTTGTTTTGGAATAAAATGCTTGAACTTTTTTTTTGAAAAAAATAAAAAGAAGTTATTTTATTACATATAGTTGTTATTCGTATATAACTTTAATTGTATCTTATATCAAAATACATATTTATAATTAATAAATTGTCATTACTAATTATTTAATATTTATTTATTAAACTTGTGTAATGCATGTGTTACTAACCTAGTATAATATATAACATATAATAGTAATTATTTTTAATATTAAACCTCTTTAGGTGTTTTATTTCTCATGTTTGATATAATTAAAACTTAATATATATGTGAGTATTCATAACTATTTTAGTTTTTTAGTATTTTTTTAGGATGAAAGTTGCAATTTTTTAGTTTTTTTTTAACTTTTTTACGAGGATGGAAATTTATAACAGTTAAGGGAGTTTTATGTGAAAAGTGAAAGAAATAAAAATATGTGATGAACTTTTTAGAAAATGTATTAGAGTTGTGGAATGTGAAATTGATGGTGGTTGATAGTTTTGTGGTATGTTTGTTTGGGTTTTTCGATTGAGGCTATTAGAATCGAAGTAATTGATGTTGGCATTGCAATGGAATTGTTCCCTTAGCATGTCCATGTTACATGCATTGATACATCTTCTAGAATCCCGTTATTTGTTGAAACCATAAATCAGGTAAATCTTGAACGAGCTTACCTTCCGCACATGTAGTTTTTAATAAAGCTTTTGTGGCAATGAGCATCCCTAGCGGTATGAAAAAAAAGGTCATGATGATATCATCTGCGTCCGTATCGCTCCTCGTGGAGTAGATTCCACATCCAACCAAGTCTTTGAACAGAGAACGAGATAATTTCTACTACCACTGGCAGGCAGTCGGGCTGTGGCATGATGGGATCTATAAAGAGCATGAATCTACTAAAAACTCAATGATTTAGCATTGGTTGTCAACTGTTGAATTTTTTCAAGTGTTGACCCACTACTGATCAACACCCTCTAAGTGATGAACTGCTGGTTGATTGACTATCAACACTCAAATGTATGAGTTGCTGATCAACCACTACACTAGTTAGGACCTGGTATTTGACCGAAATACCTAAAGATTAACGTGTAAACCAGATCAAATAGTGCGGAATCCTATTTGATTGGCGATCCAATCAGTGAGAACACACGAAGAATCAATCAAGGATTGAAACTAACGTTAGAAATCGATAGGGAATCGATCTAATGTGTTTTATGAACTTGGAGAACGATTTGGAAGGTTTCTGGACGGCTAGGGTTCGTCTGGAATCGTAATTGATCGAGTGTACCTCTTTTTCACGAATTGAGTTGTATTTATAGGTTGGTATTATTCAATCGTGCGACTGAACCATTAGTCTGGTTCAGTCGTGCGATTGAACCATGCGGTTGATTCATTCGTACGACTGAGTGTTCAGTCGTGCGACTGAGCCAATCTTATATTACAATCGTGCGACTGATCCAGTCTCCTGGTTCAGTCGTGCGACTGAGTCAATCGTGTGAAGTTATTCATGAGTATGATTCATTCGCATGATCCATTTGCATGAGAACTTCATTAAGTTAAGTTTGAATGTTTTAATTAATATAACTTAATGTGCAACCATTCAAATAATCATAAACCAAATCAATTCAGTCACGACTCATTAATGAACTATTAAACATTATAACTAACAGACTATCAATATCATTTCATTAATCATACCAAACAAGATCTATTACATCACATATCATGATCTAGGGACATACATGTATCAACAAACTCCCCCTTGGACCTAGATCTCTCTAATGTCTTGTTTTCTTCATTACCTCCTTATATTTCTTGTACTTGTCCTCTTGTGTGACTCCCGCGTGAATATCAAACGCGAAGCAAAGTCGTATAACGTTTTGGAACTGGAGGGCTTGTACAATGTCTTGTGTGTCATAGAACAGTGGCCACTTGTATAATGTATAGACATCATTAGCAGACAAGTTGGTTAGCCACATAGGGTCGAATACCCTGATGGTATCCATTTGGCCCTCTTTATCCAGAACTATGACAGCTTCAGCAGTTCTCCAATCATAGTACCACCATTTGAAGTGTGGAGTGAAGTCCTGTGGCATTTCCCTGAGAGGGATTCTCGACATAGTGCACGGAGGACTCCACTTCAACACAATCTTTGGTTTTCCAGTAATGGCATCCATCTCAGACCTTCTAATATACCTTGTAGGTTGTTGAGGTCTGAAGTTAATCCACCTGGTGTGGTACTCTTTCTTCAGGGCAGCCTCAAACCAGTCTGACATCTTTCTCGGGTCAGCATACAACAGCTTCAATTTGGCCAGCTAGTTGAGTTCAAAACCTGGTAGAGTCTTTAGATCATGTGGAAATCTAAAGTACTCTATGCCCTTCTCCCTCTTAACGGCATAAACGTTAAGATCATCAAAATATGCCCATGCTATAATCCTGCCTGACACCGTAAGATGTTTCTTGACGCTGTAGAACTTGGTGTAGGCATCCCTCTTCGGTGCCGCACGTTGGGCTCTGACTTCTTTAAAACATTCAGCCCACTCAGCCTTTCGAATGTCTACGTCATCATTTGAGGCTTGGGCGGTTCCTTCGGTCTTTCCTGTTTCCTGCTCCATCTTGTCTAGTACCTCAAACATATCACTGACTAGGGACTCACCCAGATTGGGGACCACATTACCCTCGTTGTCAGCGTACTGAGGGTACTCTTCAGCAGCAATATCTTCAACCTCAACTTCATCAACGTCATTTAGTTCTTCGTCACTGGTTGAATCAACTGTTGGAGCATCCTTGACAATTTCATCAGGATTGAGTCTGAACATCTCTGCCAGTTGCTCGTTAGATAGGTCGTGAATTATTTCATCTTCTTCAGGGGTATAACTCACTGACCTTCTCACAATCCCTTGCAGATCAATAATCATTGTGAGTTGAGACTTGACCTGTTGAAGGGGAGCAATATCAAACTCATCTCTGTGGTACTTTGGATCTGTTTGATTTACACATTTCACACTCAAATCATTAGTAATTATCAAACAAAATGCATTAACTTAATATAAACATTAGTACATGGGTTTTTCAATACAGAATACAAAAGTAAATAAATACATAAACATCTACTATTTACTTTGATCCTGAATACTCGGCTCTTCACGTGACGGTGCAGAAGCAGAAGCTGACTGATCTTGTCTGTTCTTTGTTCTTTTCTCTTCCCTGGAGCTGAGACAGATTCAGCTGCTTGTCCTCCGTCAGTGTTTTCATCTTCACACCATTCTTCAGTTTTCTCTTCATCAGTATCACTCTCCTTATCATCATCATCTTCATCATCTTCATTATCTCTGTCTTCATCCCTTATCTTTAAAGGTTCCTCCTTTGATCCTTTCAATTTTAGCAAAATGGTCCTCTTAGCTTTTTCCAACTCCTCTATTTGCTTACTTGCTGCGACACTTTGAGCTTGGAGTTGGTTCATGGGGTGCTCTGAGCAGCCAATTGCTGGGCCTGCTCCTCAATTACTCGATCCTGCTCTGCAATTTTATGCGATTGTGCAGCAGTCAGGTCGGTAAGCTAGCGGATCTGAGTTGTCTTTTCCTCATTAGCCGCCAGCAATCGCAACACCATTCTGTTTAACGCCGGCAACTGTTCCTCTACCCCGATTGGAGGTAGAGGAGATCTATAGGTGTGTGAGGGATAGGCTGAGGGCTCGGTTTGGTGGCTAGTGGTGGTGGTGGTGGTGTGGGAATATCGGGTTAGGTCGGGATGATAGTGGTGGTGAGTGTGGGGTGAATGATGTAGTGGTGGCTGGGATCTGTCTTGTGGTGGTCGGTCTGGTGGTGTCTGCGGTTGCTGTGGGGGCTGTGGTAGCTATGGTGGTGGATGATGTGTCTGAAGAGGTGGTAGTGGTGGTAGTGGCTGAGGTAGTAGTGATGAATGCCAACCGCCGCTTCTTCTTAAGTTTCTGCCCATGGGGTTGAGCCATCCGTTTTCTCCTCGTTCCCTTCGAGGTGGATGCTCCCCCTCCAATCCCGCCTGAGGACCCCAGAGCATAGGTTGGGTCAGTTTCTGTATCTCCGGAGCCTCTCGGTTGTTCACCAACAACCCGAAGCCCATGTTCTGTGGGAACAACTTTCCTTCCCACAGTTCGGGTAAGTGGCTCTCATCCGATTCATCCTTATCCTCCTCGTTAAGAACAAAATCTTGATGAAATCCCACTGACTCAGTTACTTCAGCAGATGAGACAGACACAGGGGGAACAGAATCAGACACAGTGCCTCTGGGTGGAATAGCATCATCCCCACTGTCATCCTCATCTGAGTCAAGAGTGGGTAGGGCTATCTGTTCCACCTCAGAGTCACTGTCCTCGTGACGCCACTTTCTTTTTTCCGGTTCAACATAGTCCTCTCTGGCAAGATGACCGAACAACCTCCTGACCGGAGGCTTCACTTTCTTTCCCCGGTATATTTTCATCCTTCCAAGGGTGGTGTCATCCATGACCTCCAATACCACCGAATCCTCCTGTTCTTTTGGCAGGGAAGGAAGCTTCTGATCTTATCATTTGCATAAACCGTGAGTACATACAGAAGGCTTCCTTTCCTTCCCCTCGATGTTCTCCACCAGATAGGTGAAGATCATCTTAGAGAAGCTGAACGGATGGTTCAGCACCAACGCAACGTATGCGTTTTGCATCTGATCCAACAGCTCATCAAACCCACCTTTTCTTGAAGCCATGCACTTGAGCAGCACGTGTGCAAGGTACTTAAACTGAGGACGAGGTTACTCTTGTTGAGTACCCTGAATTGATGTCCCCAGAGTATTTGGCTCTGAGAAAAACATCTCTGACAGTGAGGGGGTGTAGACGGGTTGGGCAGTCACCGTCATCCCCCAATTGAAGTACAATCCTTAAATCTTCCTCAGAAACGGTAATATCCTCGCCAAATATGGTACTTCTTATGCAGTGAGGTTCCGATGATCTATCAACTGTAGCGCCTTCCCATAAGGCTTGTTGAATGGATCGGTATGGGGTGCAAGGGGTAGAGATGGCATGCGCAATCCGTGATCTCAATAGAAACGTGATAATGCCAGAGAATTCTGCAGCATTTCTGGATGTTAAGTCCAGATGGGCACATATATTATGCTTTGTGCTCATAGTCCATCTACTCGCCATCTGTTACACAAAGATAGTAAACATTAGTACCATTTACTAAGAAAGTCATGAACTCATTAAGCTTGAAGAACATCTTTCTGTCATGCGATTGAAGTTGTGCGATTGTGTTCAACAGTGCGATTGAAACGTGCGAAAGGGGTTCAGTCGTACGATTGAATGGTACGAATGGGGTTCAGTCGTGCGATTGACCCCATACGTATCTCGGAGTGTGCGATTGGGCTCCTACGCATATACCTTCATGCGGTTACATCAGTCATGCGACTGAACTTCAAACGCATGGTTCAGCCATGCGTATGGGCAGTTTGAGCCCTTCAGTCGTGCGACTGAAGTTCATCATGCTGTCCATTCGCATGAAGACCAACTGTGCGATTCACATTTTCAGTTTCACCATTTTTTTGTTTTAAACCTCTATATCTAGTTCATTTGAGTCGCCATCTCGTCACTAATGACCTAGTAAACTTAATTTTAACATTTAGCTTAGTTTATGTAGGTTATTAGGGCATTTTTCAGTCCGATCAAAGTTTCATTCGAATAACCCAAATTGGACTTAAAATCTTCTGATTTCCATAAGGTTGAACTGCAATGTACCTGTATTCTTGTCAATCGAAAGTCAGAAGATGAATAGCAATGTGAACAACTATCTCTAGAGATTTTGGCAGAGTAACGGTAAAGAGAGCGATTTGGGGTGCGATTGGGAGTGACGAATGAGATGCGATCGACTGAAGCCCTTTAAATACTGACCCTAATTTCAATCGGCCGACTGGCCTCATTCGCTCAGTTCATTCGGGCGACTGAGGTTCAGTCGTGCGATTGGTCCAGTCGGTCGCTTTCAGTCGGCCGACTGAGTCTCAGTCGGTCGACTGACTCATTCGGTCCTTCATTCGCCTTTTAGTTGACCGACTGAGCCTCAGTCGGTCTACTGTTTCATTCTCCCCCTTCTATTCGGTCGAATGGATCATTTTCATGTCCATTCGGCCGATTGGAAGCCATTCGCATAGTTGGTCGATAACCATGATCCACTCGTGCGAATGGGTCACACTTAGTGAGTTTACAGTCATTTTGAACATTTTACTATTAAGACCCTTTTCACTTTTGAAAATAACATTATAAGCTCTTAACCAATTCAGTCACTTCAAACGTGACTTTTTAAACTTTGAAAAAAATGTGGCCATCTCAGACAGGACCCTTTTAGGTAAGTTAATTCCTTTCTGATTTCCTGATGTAGTCTGACAGACACACAAATTAAAAGATAAACATAGAAACTTAAACTAACTACACAACTAAAGTTATTTTTGGACTTTTTGTGAGAGATAAAACCCTAAGATGGAAATCTAAGGGATTTGGTTAGGGAGTAGATAGCTTCAACTTAGATTGATCATATCTGGACCAATTCAATTTTGGAATCATATAGGAACATCAAATCATTTGGGACTTGTTATTAAAACTTTTTGATGCTTAAATTCTCGGTGTTCATCCAGAGTCGTTAGCAACTTAAGGAAAGCATACTGAAACTCTTAGATTTTCACATTGATTTGAACTCTTGAGAATGTAGCCACTAAGATTGTCAGTATGTTTATCCACTTAAATCCATACACAGACTTTTGACGCAGACTGGTGACTGATTTAGGTTTAATTATTTCAGCTAACATTTATGGATCCCACACTTATATGGTAATCAACATTCCTCAGAGGTTTTGAGCGGTCTACGGGTATTATTACAAGAAGAGACTATTCTTAGAGCTTTCAAAGAGAAGCCTGTCCTCAGGTCAGTGCCATCGCACAACAGAGAGGCGGCAAACAACAATGAATTCTAGAATATCTAGGTTATGCTTATCCTCAGGTCAGTGCCATCGCACAGCAGAGAGGCACACAACCTATCTCCTTGTCAGAGCAGCTTATTTTATTTGACACAATATGCACCAACAACATAAGTCATTAGCTTTATTGCATTTGTCTTTCATTTTTTTCTTGCTTTGCTCTAATTATGGTCATCCGCACACTTTGTGGCATTTAAATGCTCATTACCCCTATTGGAATATATTTGATTGTGTTAACCAGTGATAAGATGGAAGCCACAGTCAGTTGAACAACTTAGTTTGATCTTGAGATCACCAATCAGGTCTAATTGTCTATTGTGTTGAATCTACCAACATATCATTGTGGTCTAGCAGCCTCTAAGTCTACTTTCTTATGTCACCTTAGGAGTTGCCAGTTTTCTATCATTTCCCTTTTTATATTGCTTAGACTACACAGACTTATACTTTGAACTTTTGCATCTTTTCAAACCTTAAATTTTAAAGTCCCTCTTGATTTGTTCCTGTGTACTATCATGTTCCAAAGGTATTGAATCGGTATCACAGACATAATCTACCTTATTTCAGCTAGTTACCCCTTCTCCCTCATTTTTTTTGTTAATGTTAACTTGCTGACATATTCTCCCCTAAAATACTAAAATCATTTTGGATTTAATTATTTTTGGATTTTAATAAACAGCAAAAGAACATGAGTTTAAATATAACAGACAAAAAAAGAAAAAAACAGATAACATAAAATAAAATAAACTTTAACGAAACTACATCGGACTACACATTATTCTCATCAGGAATTACCTCACTTTTCTTTTAACGCCGTTGACCTCTAGCAAATATTGAAAACGTGGTTTATCAAAGGCTTTAGTATAGAGGTCAGCACGTTGAAAATCAGTATTGATTTTAACCACATCAATTAAGTTCTCTTCAAAACAGTCTCTTATGAAGTGGTATTTAATACCGATGTGTTTGGTCTTAGGATGTTTGAACCGGATTTTTGGTTACTGCAATTGCAACAGAGTTATCAACAAAATAGGAGTAGATGAAAATTTTAAACCGTAATCCCGCATTTGCTGTTGAATCCAAATGATTTGTGAACAGCAACTTGCAGCAGCAACATATTCGGCTTCACAGGTTGACAATGCAACCGATGTCTGCTTCTTACACTGCCATGTAACTAATCTTCTCCCAAAGAATTGACCCCCGCTGATGTAGTAGACTTGTAGTTCATTTTGCAGCCTCCTTAGTCCGAGTCACTATACGCCGTGAGCTCAAAATCATCATCATGAGGATACCACAACCCCAGTGTGGGTGTATCCTTTAGATAGCGAAAAATCCTTTTGAACCCGATCAGATGATTGACCTTAGGTTTAGCCTGATATCTGGAACATAAACATGTAGCATACATGATATCAGGTCTTGAGGCAGTGAGATACATGAGGGATCCAATCATTCCTCGGTACATAGTAGCATCTACAAGATCTCCATTCTCATCAGGTGATATATCATGATTCGTAGCAAGTGGAGTCCCAGCAACAGAAGCATTCTCCATGTCAAAGCGACTGAGAATGTCTCCTACATACTTGGTCTGATGTAGAAAGATCCCATTAGGTGTTTGATCCACCTGTAACCCGAGAAAGAACTTCATCTCCCCCATAGCACTCATCTCAAACTCTTTCTTCATCACTGCTTCAAACTCTTTGCATAACTCTTCGTTCTTGACCCGAAGATTATGTCATCAAATATATCTGTACAAGCAGTAGGTCGCCATCCTTTTCTTTAATAAACAGTGTACAGTCAATGACTCCCCTGCGAAAGCCGTGTTTCACAAGATCAGTCGAGAGAGTTTCTCATACCAAGCTCGAGGAGCTTGATGAAGCCCATATAAAACTTTGTCGAGTTTGTAAACTCTATCCCGATGATAAGGGTCTTCAAATCCCTCGGGTTGACTTACATAGACTGTTTCCCTGATTTCCCATGAAGGAATGCACTCTTCACATCTATTGGTAGACTTTAATCTTCATGTACGATGCATAGGCAAGGAAGATACGAATAGCTTCCATCCTTGCCACGGGTGCAACACCTCATTATAGTCAATCCCCTCGACTTGGCGAAAACCTTGAACCACCAGTCGAGCTTTGTTCCTGATAATGACTCCTTGGTCATCCTTCTTGCATTTTAGTATCCATATGGTGCCAATGACTTTAGCACTTTAGGTCTATCAACCAGAGTCCATACACCTAACTTCTTAAACTGCAGAAGTTCTTCTTGCATGGCACTCACCCACGCCTCATCATTTAGTGCTTCACTGACATATTTTGGCTCAACCTGCGAAAAAACATCGATAAGCACCATCATGAATGTAACCCTTTTCCATAACTAAGGCGTAATCAGCTGAGTATAGCTGATTTCGGGTTGTACTCCTGATCGGACATCTCCAATAACATGTCAAGGGGATGATAGACGTTTAGTCGTGATCCTGGAGTAGTCGGCACAGTCACCTTCGAACCAAGATTGTGAACATTTTTGTATGCATCTGAGGAGGTGGAGTTTGAGGTTCCGAAGTCGAGGGTGCATCACTTATAGATGCTTGTGGACTTTCAGGAACTGAACCTGTTCCCCTGACTGTTTGGTCATCTGCTTCAGTTTATCTTCAGAGGAGGATCACTTTCATCGACTACCCCTTCTGACTGAGTAATGATTCTCCTTGTGTGCTAGATGGTGTATTTAGAATATCATACATCATCCTAGTAGCTAACTCATCATCCGAGGGAGAGAGAGGGATGTTGAAGGATTTGAAGAATCCATCATAATCGAAGAAGTATGCAGGTCCTTTGCCTGTAGGTGGTGTGGTATATCTCTGAACGTCGACATTACACCACACTTCTACAAGACCCGTTGAGTTATTGTAAACTCGCTTGTTCGGTATGTTGTATCCTAGGAAATTCCTTCAACTGCCTTCTCGCTGAATTTTCCTTCTTGTGTCTTCTTCAAAAGTGTACACGGTGCGCCAAAAGGTTCAAGATACTCCAAATTCGGTTTTCGTCTTTGTAGTAGCTCATAACATGTCTTTCCGTGGCGCTTGACTATTAGGACTCGATTCAGTGTATAACACGCATTTGCCACTGCCTCATTCCAGAATTGGATAGGCAGTTTCGAGTCTGCCAGCATAGTCCGTGCTGTCTCTATCAAACTCCTGTTCTTTCTCTCAGCAACGCCATTCATCTGAGGTGTGTAAGCAGAAGTGAATTGATGCACAATTCCCTTTTCCTTGCAGTATGCCTCCATCCCTTGATTCTTGAATCTGTCCCGTTGTCTGAGCGTATTTGTCTAACTTTTAGCTTGTAAAGACAGTGTGGTTACTAATCCTTGAATGTCTCCAAAGTTTCTGATTTGGATTTCAGAAACATTACCAAGTGAACCTTGAGTAGTCATCAGTGACCACAAAACAGTACACGTCGCCTGCAATGCTTGTACTAACTGGACCAACAGGTCCATGTGAAGAAGCTCAAGAGGAAGTTCTATTGAATGAACTTTCTTTTCCTTATGGGACTTCTTTGTCTGTTTGCCTTTCTTGCAAGCTACACAAAAGTCAGGAAGTTGGAAGTTCTTGACATTCACTCCTCTCACTAAATCCTTCTGAATCAAATGATTCATCTTCCTTTGACTAATGTGTCCCATTCTCCGATGCCAGGAGATTGAATCCTTCTCAGTAGCTTTAGATAAGAAACACTGAACCTCATGATCCGTTGTAGCAGCTGTTGACAGATCCAAGACATAAGGTCTTATATCTTGAAGTAGTCATCAGAACTTGGTCCTCTGGGATCATATATTCTTTCTTCAGCACGTAACACTTCTGGTTATCGAAGATGACTTTAAATCCTTTATCACAGATTTGGGAAACAGAAAGTAAGTTGTTCTGAAGTTTTTGAACGTAGTTCACCTTATCAAACTTAACTTTCTGATTTCCCACTTCTCCCTGAGCTGTGATATAGCCTTCTTTGTTTCCTGCAAAGGAAACATGCCTCCTTTTATTTGTTTGACGTTAGATAAAAGGTCTCTATTTCCTGTCATGTGCCTGGATGCTCCGCTGTCTATAATCCACATGTTAGTCTCAGCACTGTATCGAACACCTGCACATACAAAGTAAATGAATTAGTTTAGGTTAGGAACCCAAGCTTTGACTGTCTTGGGTTTCCCAGAGGCATCACACATCATAAACTCCACCCATTGACCCTTAGAGGGTGAGGGTAGCTCAGGTTCCTTCTTGTCATCAGTATTAGACACGTAGGTGGACTTTTCTTTCCATAAGCCAGATTTGTGCAATGCCTGTTTATGATAAACAGTCGTCTGGCTTACAGGTTGGACTTTAGGTTCACTAGCTCTTCTAGGTGGAGTTAGAGAACTCCGCTTAGAAGACCTAGGTCTAGAGTCCTGAAGATCAATCTTCTTCCTAGGTGTCTGATAGAAATGACAATAGGAAGCAATGTGTCCACATTCTCCACAGTTGTAGCATGACCTGCTATCAACTTTATGAGTAGACTTTCTTTGTGGAGAAGTGCGTGACACTCTAGTAACATCAATCACTTTAGTTTTTGACTCTTGTATGTTTGATGTTTTCTCTGATTTAACAAAATTTACTGTTTTAACCTGTTTCACTTTTTGGTTAACTGGTTTTTGACTTGAAGCATGTGAAAAAGTAGCATTTGAAGTCCTTTTAGGTTCTGATTTGACTCTGTTTGACCCTGACTTTAAGTTAACTTTTTCAAATTCATTTTCCAGGTTAACACAAGGCAATTTACCCTTTGCCTTTGAAGTGGCCTCTTTTTGTTTCTGACCAGATTCAGTAGATGAACATGAGGTGTCTGGATCAGTAACAAGAGGAGTAGTCACCACATGATCCTTGATGGGTTATTATTTACTGGTCTAGACTTAGTGTTCATCAAGGTCTCAGGTGGTGGTGGAACCACTCTGTAGCCTAATCCCTCCCCGTTATTCCTTTCTCTCACTAAGTGTTGAACTATGTGTGAAGAACTAGTCCAACTATGCAGTTTCTGTTTTAGTGAATTGACTTCTACTTCTAGAACTGCCTTTTGTTTCTTAGTGTCTTCTAGGGAGTTTAGATAGTACCTAATGTCATTTGCTTGGTAAAGGCACTACTTCGGTTTCCCTAAGTTGTTTAGTCAATAGGTCTATCTTTTCTTTATAACTATGCTCATTTTGTTTTAGTACTCTATTAGCCTCAGTGCACAGACGTAATCTTTTACTAGTTATCATTATGATCTAATAACCTAGCAAAATTTTCATCTATGCTATTCCTAAAAGTGTCACAATTCGAACAAGCATGATTATTAAAAATTTGGTCAGTGGTACTTACCTGAGTTGGTTCAGAAGAGTTAGCCATCAGTGCAGCATCAGATGTTTTGGTTCTGGTGATTCTGACTTTTCTTTCTCTGACGTGGAAACTTCCTCAATTGGTTTGTAACTGACCTCGGCTGCAGTTGTTTCTTCACTATGTGACATTGCTATCTCAACTGCTATATCACCTTCACTCGCAGAATCATCATCAATATCCTCAACACTGGCAATGTTAGATTCTCCTGGTGAGACAAACCTAAAACTCCAATCCTGTCCTTCATCATCATGAGCAGTTAAGGCTTTTGGATCCTTGTTTGATGAAGTAGAACTAGAGGGTTGCTTGTCTTGGCGAGTAAAGGATGAGAACGGGTTCCCATTCCCCGTCTTCTTTGGCTTGACACATTCTCTTTTGAAGTGCCCTTTCTCACCACAGTTAAAGCAGGTCACTTTACTCTTGTCGAAGCCAAAGGTGGTATCCTTAGTAGCAACCAAGTTCTGTCCAGTCTTTTTCACAAACTTCTTCGCCCTCCGGACAGCACTTGCTAAGGCCCACATTATATCCATTCTCTCAAGCTCCATCTCATCCACCTGCTCGTAGTCCTCATCTGCCAGATGGCAGTTTCCAATCTTCCCGGCAACAAGTCCATCATATGAATGAACCACTGCTGCTAAAAGATCCATATGCTCTCGAGCTACTTCCACGGTCACATTACCGAGGTTCTCGATCTTCAGTTTGGTAGCGCTTGCTTCTGATCCAATATGATGGGTACATGATGACCCAGACGTGTCTGATCCAGAAGGAGAAGCATGTGAAGGACCTGACGAGCTAGACACAAAAGCAGTCTGGAGTGGTGCTCCAGATGTCTTAGCTTGAGGCGTGGCGTTGTATAAAGCTGGATTTTGTGTGTACGAAGACTTCTGAGCTCTATACTTCATCCTTAGTGCTTCTTCTCGCAACTTAAGAATGAAATTTATATCCAGCTTTACAAGTATTCCATTCTGTCTCAGGTTAGACACGAATGTAGCCACTTATCAGGCAATCCACTGCGAAGTTGCTTACTTTCTCTTCCATGGAAGTAGCCACTCCATGTGTATGCAATTCGCTCATCAAGTGGTAGATCTGTCTATGACTTCGTCTAAACTTTCATTACCAATTGATGAGAAGTTATCGAATTCCTTCTTTAACTCCTTTGCCTTGATTGCCTATGATGCATTCCCATCATATCTCTTCTCTAGCTCGTCCCACAGTTTCTTGGACTGCTTGTTCTCTGAATACTGGTGGAATATGTCTTTGGGGATAGACTGAGTGATCAATGCATAAACTCTTTTCTCTGCATTGTACTTTACTTTCTGTGCGTCTGTCATCCCGCTTAATGTTAGCTTAACTCCATCAGCTCCCACCGGTGTACTATAACCAATCTCAATGGCTTCCCACAGATTAGGATCTACTCCATTAAGGTAGATCTCAAAACGTTGTTTCCAGTGGGGAAACTCATCTAAAGTCAAAAGCTTTGGTGGTTTATTGTGATTTCCCACCTCACTCTCAAGCAACAGCAGGTTCTGTATCCTTGAGTCCTTCCCAGCAGTAAAGGCTGACATCTGATCTTCCATGACTAATAAACTTATAATCTAATCAAACAAACTTTCACTGATGCGACTGAAGGATGCGAATGAGCTAATCGTGCGTATAAACTCTGCGATTGGTTCAATCGTGCGGCTGAACTGGGCGATTGGTTCAGTCGTGCGAATGAATCTGGTGCGTATGAGCTATGCGAACGAATGGTTCAGTCGTACGAATGAGGGTGCGACTATGTCCAATCGTGCGTATGGGCAATGCGAATGGAGTCCAGTCGTGCGAATGAGTCACTCGTGCGACTGAAGCTGCTGTTTTGCGAAAATTTCTAGGTTTGACGGGTTTCAGCCGTAAAGATTCGAAATTTCACAAGTTCTAATCGCCTAAGTCCGTAGAAACCAAACTTCGATGAGCAGGGTACTTCCAAGATCACTTTTGATGCCAAAGATTGCGTTTTTAGTGCAAAAACACAAACTTTTATGCAATCTTGATTGAATCAACACGTAATCAAGAGCCAATAGCTCTGATACCACTTGTTAGGACCTGGTATTTGACCGAAATACCTAAGATTAACGTGTAAACCAGATCAAATAGTGCGGAATCCTATTTGATTGGCGATCCAATCAGTGAGAACACACGAAGAATCAATCAAGGATTGAAACTAACGTTAGAAATCGATAGGGAATCGATCTAATGTGTTCTATGAACTTGGAGAACGATTTGGAAGGTTTCTGGACGGCTAGGGTTCGTCTGGAATCGTAATTGATCGAGTGTCCCTCTTTTTCACGAATTGAGTTGTATTTATATGGTATTTCAATCGTGCGACTGAACCATTAGTCTGGTTCAGTCGTGCGATTGAACCTTGCGGTTGATTCATTCGTACGACTGAGTGTTCAGTCGTGCGACTGAGCCAATCTTATATTACAATCGTGCGACTGATCCAGTCTCCTGGTTCAGTCGTGCGACTGAGTCAATCGTGTGAAGTTATTCATGAGTATGATTCATTCGCATGAGCCATTGCATGAGAACTTCATTAAGTTAAGTTTGAATGTTTTAATTAATATAACTTAATGTGCAACCATTCAAATAATCATAAACCAAATCAATTCAGTCACGACTCATTAATGAACTATTAAACATTATAACTAACAGACTATCAATATCATTCATTAATCATACCAAACAAGATCTATTACATCACATATCATGATCTAGGGACATACATGTATCAACACAAGACAATCTATATCAAAGTATATGGTGGAGGTTGTGTTCTACCTTTTGGGATAACATAGTACTGAAGTTGATAACATTTGATGTGCCGATTGTCTGTCATGTTGTACATAGTTTGCTAAACAAGGAATATATATATGTAAAGTGATTTATTCTTTGTGTTTAGCTTTCATAGTATAAATAACTCTCACTTGTATAATTTTGAGGTTAGGTGTTAGCTCACTGTTATTTGTTGATTGTAACTTATTGTACTTAGAAAGATTAATCAAGTGTATATTTGAACGAACTTCCTATGTCTATATTATTACGCAAAGCATATGTGATTGTTAAGTAACACAGTTGACTTAGATTGTGCATTTATCATGTGCTGATCATTAGAAAAGTCTTGTTCTATTCTACAATCCAATCCAACAAAAGCTTATTTAGATTTTCTTTTAATCTTAAGCAAGTTCTCATTATCTAAGATGGTTAAGTGACGATAAAAATTTAAAATTATTATAGTTCTAGCACTAAAGCTTGATATTCTACTATATATATGCTGGGTACAAACCAAGGAAAGATGTTTGTTGAGCTCAAACCAAAAGTGACTTAACTGAAACCGATTGCTTTTCAAATCAAAACTGTTGCTACAAAAGAATCACATGCTAGGTAAGAGTCGATCCTGGCCTGTAAGAAGGAAAACAAAAGGACACCGTTAGCTCACCGCATGAGGATTCCTCCTGTGATCCACCTTCGGCATGAGAATTAGTCAAAGGATAAGGGACTCTCTTTAATAAGTGAAGTGTTGTATTGCTGGAGTATTGTATTTTACCTTCAAACGAGACTGCCCTATATATAATCCCACAATGTTGGTCTTGGGAAACCACCTTTTCCTTTTGAGACAAGGATCTACTTTCTCTATTCTCTATATTTCCTTGAAATTTGGTTTTATCTACGTTTGGTATAATCCGTTGACTTCTTCTTTTAGCCAACTTTCCTTTCATAGTTCCCCATGTTTGACTTACTTTATAGTGATATGTCCATCACAACTTTGTTTTGGTGCTCCTCTTTATCTAGAATACGATGCTTCCCTTTTCTGGCTTGGCTTTTAGTTATTTGTCCCAGACCAGGCCCGGGTTTGGGTACTTACGCCATCAGCCCCCAGTTGGGTGTGGTTATGATATACTAAATAACCATAGCTCGACTTTCTGTCTTTTCTTATCCAACTGTTTTTTTTGTCTTTTTCTGTCATTACTAACTTTTCCCCCATGATGGTATCTTTACCCATGGACGGCTGAAGTGACCATGCCTATGGTGATGTCATACTTTCCTTGATTTGCGCTTCCCCTCTTAAATATTAACTCCCTTTTTATTTTTAGTTTTTCCTTCTTCTTCTTTAAAACTTCTCCCGAGTGGTTCCATCCTTTTCCCAATCCAGGTTAGTTCTTTCTTTCAACATTTTCCTCATGGCTAATCTCTTTGACATGTTTTCACGCAAGAGTAAGATGAAGGAGGTTGATTTCATTTTGCTTTGTTCTCGATTCAAAATCACACCTGAGTTCATCCCACCCTTCTGAAACCTATGGAAAGCATTCAGGATTGTCCTCTTAGGTTCATCCCTTTGTATACCTAATTCTTTAAATTCTCCAATCTACATCTCCTCTTTTCCTATTTTTGTCTACATTTGCTCAAGTTTCACTAGTTAAACCTTGCCTAACTTGCTCCTTTCGGTGATAGCAAGATTACTCACTCTGAGATGGCATGTAAGCATTGGGCATTCCTCTTATGATCTGCTTGTTTCATAAGTATTTTCATCTTGCCAAGAATGGTGACTGGCTTACCACTCAAAGGAGAAAAGAGCCCGTTCCTCTGTATGTTTACTCCTTTAACCGGACAATTAAAGGTTGGAAAAACAATTTCTTTTGGAACACCTATTCTTTGGTTCCCTTTGATCTTGCTTGGAGGGATTCGAAAGGTGATGTCAGCAACCCCCCTTATCTTTGCCTCCTCCTGATTGTCATCGTGATAAACTTTGGTCCGGTAACCTTACATACATATGTCCTTACGTGGGTGCTCTGGTTTTGGTTTGTTTGAGTGTTGATTGGGACTCAGTTGATTCCCTCCATTCGTTTAAGCAATCCGCTGTTGGTATGTGTATTTATTTCATATTAATAGGAATGTCTTTGCGGTGGAGATAAGTCTAATAACTTTGATGCAACTGGAGTCTGATTCGGATGTTGATGTGGTGTCTCGCCCTTTGAAGGAAGGGGAAGATAATACTCAGACTTTGCATGAGAAAAGCACATACTTTGGTTGTGAATATGTTGGCTTGGCTTACAGTCTTGCCTAGGAGGTGGTTGTTGCTCCTACCATGTCTGAGGCAACTTCTAGCAAGCAAACCTAGAAATGCAAGGGTAAGGTTGTCGATCATTCTGTTGGTAAGGGAACACGTCCTACACTTGTTTTGGGAAAGGCAAGCTTGCTATTTTTGAGCCAACTCGAGGTGCCAAGAAAGGTGACTTACCTATGCTCCCTAGTTGCTCAAAACCAACATCTTCTCTGAATCCTAATCATATTATAAAGATTGGCGGGAGTCAGGATGAATCTGAGCTGGCTGAGCAAACCTTTCAACCTGACTGGGATATACTCAATGGTGATATCTTTTCGGATTTGATTGCATGTGTGAGGCTGGTGGATGGTGTTGTTACCCCTGGGCAGAGACTAGTGACTTGCCTGATGGATGATGTGGAGCTTACTGGGAAGATGTGTTCGTCGTGGGCTGAACTTGGTAGTTTCCTGCTAAAGGTGAAATCCCATTAGAGGGCTTGTCTATCAGTGTTTGAGAGGAACATGAAGAAAATCTGTCAAAGAGGGTAAAAGATGATGGATCGGTGATGTTTGATTTAGAGAGGGAAGTGAAACGATTGTCCAAAGATAATCAAATACTTTCGCAATGAGCTGGGGAGTTGGAGTTGCAGTATGCAAACAAGGAGAAGGAAGTTTTGGATTCTCTATCGGCAGCCTGACTGGAAGTTGAGGAACGCAAGGTTGCCCTTAAACAAGGTCGAGCTACCCTTGTGGAAGAGAGGAAGAACCTAAAAGCAGAGGAGGTGAAGTGTAAGGAGACAGTTGACCAGTTGCTGGAAGCCAATCGTGGGCTGTGTCGGGATTTGGTCAAGGCTACTATGGCTAATAGGTGGTTGATTAGTGAGCATGTTGTGGATTTGTTACATCAGAGTGTAGAGTTTCCGAAGCCAATGACTAAGGTTCAAAAGGCCACTCATAGGCTTGGTTTGTTTGTTGGGTTAAAAGCTGGTTACCAAGGTTGTCAACAGGGGGAAACGTTGGACTCCATGCCTTATTATCTTCCGAATGCTAAACAACTTCTTTCTGAATATGTTATTGACTTTAAGGTCAAGTACCCTTTCCTAGAGACCCTGGCAGGATATGCTGATGGCCCGGTCAGTGTTCTTCAGGTGTTGGAGCCTCTTGGAATGGTGTAGAAGAAAAGAGGACAACTTACTGGTCAGACGTCAAGCGGTCAAGCCAGCCATACTCGCTTGAGTTTGGGGACAACTTCTAGTGGTGAGCTATCTTCCAAGGCTGGCAGTTCTACGCCTTCAAACCTTCCATCAAGGATTCCCAGTCGCCAGGCTGCTGTCCTTCCTGTTCCTGATCCTGTTGATCTTGATGTTTCTGCCAAGAAAACCCAAGGCTGAGTGCCTTTTATGACCTTTTTTGTTTATGTAATGATGTCATAATGTGTTCATTAACTTTTGAACTATGGTTTGTGGACATGTTATGGTTTCCTTATGTTTCTGTCGTATGTGTAACTTTTAAGTATGTATGTTTATGCTTGTTTCATATAAGCTGATCTATTACTAAGACCTTTTTATCTTCTTTTACCACCCTGGTACTATGCTTATGGTGTAAGCAACTTTGTTGAAAGCGTGTTGCCTTTGGTTATTTACGTACATGATTAAGTGAGATGGTTTGTGCAATATGACATGAATAAGTCAGAGCCAAATCTCATGGAGCATTTATTATCTTAGGAGCTCACTCTTTTCATAGGAAGGTCAAGGCCAAAACCCATGGATCGTTTTATTAGTTTAGGAGCTCATCCATTTTCATGGGAAGGTCAAAGCCAGAACCTGTGGAGCCCTCATTTGTTTTAAGAGATGTGTCATTCTGATATCTTTGTCAAAATAGAAATACTTCATTGCTTAGAAACTGATAGGTTATATAGCGAGATACCAGTAGTATACCCAAAAGATCTAACTACAAATGCATCACCGATCCTTACAAAAGCTTGATATTGTGGCCATGCACCAATTGTGAGTACAAGTTTCAGACATAGAATTTCCGTAGGTTCATGGTATTCCAATGGTGTATAATAGCTTTACCGTCCATGTCTTTGAGTTTGTTAGATCCCCTTTTGTGAGCTTTTGTTACTTCGTAGGGTCCCTCCTCTATGCGGCTCATTTTTCCCGTTTGGTGTTGTTTACTTGCTTCATTTTTCCTTAGGCCTAAATCCCCTGGCCTGAAGCTTGTACGCTGGACCCGGGCGTTGTAGTACATTTCCATATGTTGTTTGTACCGTGCCTCCCTTATTCTTGCCCGTTCTCATGCTTTATTGAGGAGATCAAGGGTAAGAGATATTTCTACCCTATTTTCTTGTTCCTGGAAAGAACTTCTCCTATGTGAGGTTGCCATCTTTGTTGGTATCATGGCTTCGGATCCGAAGGTTAGGCTAAAGGGGGTTCTACCATGGTTTGTCTTAGAGGTGGTTTAGATTGCCATCAGTATGCTTGGAAGCTCTTCTATACACGCCTTCCCATAATCTCCCAGCCCGGTCTTTAATCCTTACATGATGCTTCTATTCATGCGCTTGACCTGTCTGTTAGCCTATGGGTATGCCACGGAGGTGAAAGTTTGTTTGATATGAATTTCTTTACACCATCCCTTGAAAGGTTGATCGGAAAATTGTCTTCTATTATCCGTTATGATCTCTCTTGGTAAGCCAAAGCAGCAAATTATGTTTTCCCAAAGAAACTTGATTACTTGCTTACCGGTTATCGACGCCAACAGCTTGACTTTTGGCCATTTTGTGAAGTAACCTACTGCTACCAAAAGGAACTTGACCCTCCCTTTTGCCTCAGGAAATGGCCCTATGATATCCATCCCCCACTTGTAAAAAGGCCATGTTGACAAGATAGTTACTAGGTCGTGCTTCGGGATGGCAGGTATTAGGGCGTGTATTGGCATAATCTGAACTTTCTTATTTCTGTGACCGCATCCTTATGCATAGAAGGCTAGTAGTAATCTAAATTCATTATTTTGGCTACTATTGACCTGGGCCCCGTGTGTGCCCCGCATATCCCCATGTGCAATTCTTTGATAACATAGTTGTTCTAGACTAGCCCTATGCATTGATGTAATGGGGCCAAGTATGTTTTTTGTACGAGTTCTTGTTTTCCATAATGTATTGGGCAGACTTGACTTGCAACATTCTTGCTTCCTTGTTATCTTTTGGTAGGACATTTAGGGTCAAGTAGTCTCTGATTGGCATCATCCAATTCGGTTCTTCTTGATTGATTACCTCATGTAATTCCTTCTCTTTGATTGATTTTTCCTCAAATACTTCCATCAATACTTTTTTGGTTAAGTGTGCGAACACCACATAAGTTAGTTTACTTAGGGCATTTGCTTTCTTGTTCTGACTTCTTGATATTTGTTTAATGTTGTATGTTTTAAATGCTTCTTTCAGATAAGTAACCTGCTCAAGGTATAACTTGATTGAATGTTCCTTCGCCTTATACTCCCCATTGACTTGGCTATTCACCAGTAGAGAATCTACAAACACTTTTAGATACTCTACCTGCAATTCCTTGGCTATTTGTAGTCCTGCTAGCAGGGCTTCATATTCCGTTTCATTATTACTGCTTGTGAAGATGAGTCTAATTGCATACGTGAGCTCGATGTCGTCTGGACCGGTGGAAATTAGACCCACGCCTTATCCTTCTGAATTCGAGGTCCCATATATGTGAAGGGTCCATTCCCAGGGATTAACCGCCTTTTCTTCTGGGGTTATCTTGTTAACTTCCTTCTCGTCGTCTTTCGCTTCCAGAATGAAGTCAGCTAGGACCTGTCCCTTGACCCCTGTTCTAAGGGAGTATTGCAGCCGATGCTCTCTGAGCTCTACAGCCCACTTGGCCTCTATCCAAGTATATTCTCCAGACCTCGTGACCTTCAATATTAGAGCTGATGACTATAAGGGTGGTCATGACACTTCGTCCTCGTATTGGGAGGGAATCTGATTTCCTTATTTGACTAACCTCGGATTGGGCCCATGATCGCTTTTCTCTTCTGCAATGTACTTTCTCTCTTTGCGACCATGAGGATCTCTTTTCGTTTCCGTTCCTTATCTTATTGTGTTTCCCATGGTTAGGTTTTCTCCTTTTGATATATTTTATTAAGTGGGTAAGTTCTCCTGACTTAATGACCGCTTAGATTCTCTTCTTCAATTGGAAGTAGTCATTGGTGTGGTGGCCTATGTATCTGTGGAAGTCACAAAACTTGGGTGAGACTTTCTCCCCTGGCTGCCTATGGATAGGCTTTGGAGGCCGAAAACTAAAACGAGCTTCTTCCGTGGCCAGAATTTATTGCGAGGACTTCGTGAGAGCAGTAAATTGGACCGACCAAGTCTTGTCCTCATGGTAGTCATTGTGCCTATGTCTTTGTTGTGATGCCTTTTCGTAAGGCCTCCTCGATTCGTATGTCATGTGCGAGCCCCATCTTTCCACGCACGACTGGAAATGAGGGTGGTGGCTTCGGACAGGTAGTTGGCTTCCCTTCCACCCAAAAGGTTTTCCTTTTTTGTTGCTGTCAAGACCTTGCACGGCTTCTTTTCCTCGCAGGAAAGCTTTTGCCCGCTCCATTTCATCTCCAATTGTCTTAGGTATTTTCCTATTCAGGTCCTCTATCAACCGTCTTGGCTTCACACCATGTAAGAAGCATGATACTCTCATTTGCTCCGTTGCCCCAGTGATGCTCAATCTTTCTACTTTGCATCTTTCCATGAATGTTCGGAGGTTTTTATTCTCTCTTTGCTTGATATTATTTAGCTCCATGGAATCTTTTGTATATCTATTTTGTTACATGAAGTTTTCTAGGAAGCTTTTGTCACACCCCGACCGACGGCGGAATCATCGAGGCGGACGAATGTGAAACGATTGTTCATAGCACATGGAACTAATAAGTTGAAATAATATTAAATACCATTATTCATTGAACAATACAAGTCAATTAAGTCGCTACAATACACAAAAATATAAACAACAACACAAGATGTTTAATTTATCTAAGTCCAAGTCCTATATGAGCAAGAAGAGTTCCTCAAGAATCAAACCTGAAACATGTTAAAAATAAAAGGTCAATATAGTGTTTGTGAGATTTCCATAGTTTTCAATACATAAGTATATAAAAGATGGCAATTCATGTTATAAATTAGAAAACAAAGTAACTAGGGATGCAAAACAGAATGCATAATCAAACCTTGACAGTTTTACAAGTCTCAACGTTTACAAGTTTATTCGGTTAGCTAAGTGTACTTGGATTAACCAAGCAGGCTTGTCAGGCCCATAGATCTATGACGTCATCAGGCTAGCAATAGTTAGTGATTGTACATATAATCGACATTACATGGTAATTACTAAGATCAACTAACCACAACATACAAGTGAATTGCCATAAGTTTACAAGAATCAAACGTTTTACAAGTGCAACGATTATAAGATAACATGTTTCACCCCAAAGTGTGAAAATATGAAAAAGGGATATGGAAATACTCACTAGATGCAGGATGAACTTAAGATAATAGTGAAAAGATAAGATGGTTCTAACGATTCATTCACGATTCAACCTAATATTTGGTGTTTTAGGATTAGGATAAATATAAGATTTAAGAGTAAACATAAATTAGGGTTTCATTTGGATTGGGTTTTATAGTTAAGTTAATTACAACAACGTAACTAATTATGTATTGATTCCATAAAAATAGAATAATTTGATTAAATAAGTACGTTTTAAAACAATATGAATTGTTAGTGAAGTTAAATGATTAAATATTATTCAAACATTTAATTTATAATAAAAAAATGATGAAATAGGGATTCTTATAGTGTGGAAGTAAATAACTAATTTAATAAATAATTATTTAAACTCATGGTCAAAATAATCAATTTAAATAAGTTATTAAAAAATAATTTATTTGATGTAAAGTTTATTTAATAAAGTAAATAAAAGATAAACCTTTAAATGACTTATGTCATACTTTACATTATTAAAGTATTTATAATTTTTTATATAAATAAAATTAGAATATTATTTTGTTTAAAAAAAAGTTTTAGAAATTAATTTAATAAATTCTAGAATAAATTTAATTAACAATAATAATTTTATTTTGATTGAGTAATATATTAAGAATTTATAGAATTTAAAATGATTAAAAAACTAATTTAAAAAAACGGTGGGTGCCCGGGTTCGAACCCAGGACCCTATGTGTGTAGATCATGTATGTTATCGCTGGGCTATAAGCCCATGTCTGTTAAAAGCTCAGTTTTAAAGTTTAAAAACATTAAATAGAAAAATCCCCAATTTTATAGGAACCCTAGAATGCATTGTTCCAAATTGAACCCCAATCCGTTATTGTTAATGCCGATTATCATGGGGCTTTTGATCCCCATGTAAAATCGAATGTCTAAGTGGGTTCAATTACCTGTTTCGATTAAAGATGAGGATTAGAGCACACGATGAATAGCCGCGACTAAGGTATAGTTGGTTTGAGTATCAATCGTTGTTGATAATCAAATTAATCTTGTAGGAAGCTTCGGATGGTGATGATAAATGAAAGCCCTCAATCAATTGATGTAAACTGCTCAGAAGACGGATTTCGACTAAGTTGCAGGTCGAAGAAGATGATGATGATCGAACACGGGGTGCGGGTGTGTTTCAGATGGAATTAAGAGTTCAAGTAGTTTAAGAGTATTGATTTGATGATTTACCCTCGGTCACTTAGACATTAACCGATCAGTTTCAAGTTGATTGAGTTTGATGTCTTGAATGCATGTTCGGTTTCGCAAACACACACATAACGGCCCGAAAGATCAATTAAAACATCAGCTAAGTTCGAAACGGTTTCAATGGGTTTAATTAGGAAATAACTGATGATTAACGGGTAATTTTGGTCGCGGGAGCTCGGTGACCGATGGCCGAAGATGGGAGAAAATCCGACGGGATGGTGAGGTGGGTGGTTTGAGTTTTTAAACAAAGTTACACCTTTGGTCCCTGATGTTTTGCATAGTTATTATTTTATGTTAAAACTTCTATATTAAGTTTCAGGAATTACAAATTAGACCTTGTACTCATAAGATTAATCAAACTAATTATTTATCAGTCTTTACAACTTTTATAAAGCTTGTTAATTTATAATTTGTTTATTCATTTCCAAGAATTAAGTTAATTAAAATCCATTTTCTATCTTATAAATTTTAATGAGTCTTTTCCATTAGTTACTTGTAGTAAATGTATAATAAAACTTTATAACTTTTAAAAAAAATTATTTATAATCCATAAATTATTACAAGTTGATTATTAGATCAATGATCCACAATATAAAATTACAAATTTAATGCATTTGACCCATTACAATTATTATAATAATTTTATAATAGAACTTAAAAATATTGGATTTTAACTTGGAAAAAAAATAGCGGATGTTACAGCTTTTACCAAAACTCTCAAAGGAATCGATACTCCTAGCAGGGAGGCTATTGAAGTTAGTTATGTTAGTCTGGAAACATGTTTATACTCAGATACGTCTTATGGGATGTGTTCAAAACAAATCCAAATTTTAAGTAAGAATCGTGTGGATCGTTCCAACCACATAATACATGTATGTAGACCCTCACTGATACAACAAAATTAGAAAATAACTAGTATTAAGCCCCTCAAGTGGGGGGGATGGGTTAAAACTGTTCGAAGTAACACCAATATCACACCATCATCATCGACCATCAACACTGGAAACACTCGTATTAAAATAAAAATAAAAACGAAGAAAAAGTAACAACTAAGTCGATGGTACAACAATTAATGCAACCTTAGGTTGCTAATTAATATTTAATATATACTAATATTAAATCTCTCACGTAGTCGTGAGACACACGCGAAACGTAAAACATTTAAAACAATAACTAAATCGATCTTGAGCTCACCTGTTACATCGAGGAGGTTAAAACGTCAAAATTAAGTGTGAAAACATTAAACTATACATATATATTGCAATGTGTAACTCGTAAAATTTCTACCATAATGTAAAAGTAAAAAATTATAAAAGATGAAACGTATAGAAGAAAAAAATTAAAAGTAAAAAACTATTAGAATTAAATTGTAAAAGATATTTAATAAAAAACCAATAGTAAGTACAACTCATTATTGCATAATGTACAAACCATCAAACATTAAAAGTTAATAATTAAAATATATATAATGAGACAAATAATTACGTAAACACCTATTTATTGCAACTAAAGTAGAATGTAGGCTATTATGTTATCTACTTATAATCGTTTCCTTTTCAATCGGTATCATCCATCTTATAGGGTTAAAAGTGATTGTCTACAAAAATATTACTTTTTTAGTGACGTACCAGTAAATAAATAGTTTAAAATAAAAAATCACAACTATTAAAACCATATAATACGTTTTTTTTATATCCATTTATAACTTAGAAGATGTGATAGAATTATGATAAAGTGAAACAAAAAGAAATAAAAAAGGGTTTTTATTTGAATAGTGGAGTTGTAAACGAGTAAAATGAAGTAAATTAAGTGATGTAATTACTATACCTTTAAAAATCAAACAGTAAAGTGTTGATCCACCGTGTACAACATTTCAATGCATATACTTTAAATGTACAAACTCTCCTACGCAAAGTACAAATTGCTAGTTATCTTTTTGACTTTTCTACTCTTACATTTTCTGACAACCTTCTTATTCCTCTTCTCTCACACATGTTTCGATTATGATCAATTATTTTTATTTTTATTTATTATTAAAAATTTAAACAATATACTATATTGAAATCTAGAGTACTATCTTTTTTAATTTCATTAAAGAGAATATATTATTTTTTAGTTGTTATAATTATTTCCGGCCGTATTTTATTTTTCTTTATAAATTTTGATGGATAATGTTTTCTTCTTGAATATACGGTTGTGATGTGATTATTTTATCTACGTGTCATAATAGATTTCATTCATAATGGATTCATACGTTATAACATAAAAGTTAGTGAATCTAAAACGTAGAATCATAAATACTGTTTTAAAATTTTATATTTTTAGCTTTTCTCTTGTTATTATACAAAAATGCTTGAAATTGGCACATGGCCGGACATTTATAAAAACATTGTTGTGCATTGCCGACACCCCCCACCTTGTAAATCTTTATTTCTCCCAAATTCTTGTGCTTTTCTTCTATTCTATTCCTCCATGAAGACTAAAAAAGTTTCTATCTTGACCTCTGTTTTCAATCATCATCTCCATTCTCAATCACACAAATCTCTTGGATCTTTACCCCATCTCTGTCCTTCATCAAACCCACAAAACCTTCTGATTCATCCATCCAACCATCACAATTCAACAGCACAGGCTCTTGAATCCATCTGCAAAACTGTCAAATTCAACAGTCTTGATCAAAATGCCCACACACCCATCTCCAGAATCCACACAGAATCCACCCCAGAACACCAATCGCATAAAGATAAAGATAAAGATAACGACGACGACGACGACGAGACGTGTGGATGATGATGAACAAGAAGCAAGATCAGACGCCGATCAAGAACCCATCTTATCAAACTACTACTTCACTTCAATCCTATCTCATCCAACGATGGGGAGTGCTCTATCCCACCATCTATCAACCAAACTCTGCAATTCAAGCCTCCCAAGCGCCACCCTACGCGATCTTTTCATGGGCGTGCTCACAGGCGATCAAGAAATCATCAAAGCTGTCAAACTTGATCTAAAAGCTGTAAAAGACAGAGACCCAGCTTGTTTAACTTACGTTCAGTGTTTCCTCCACTTCAAAGGGTTTCTCGCATGTCAATCCCACAGGATCGCACACAACTTATGGTCACAAAACCGAAAGATGTTGGCCCTTTTGATCCAAAACCGAGTTTCGGAGGTTTTCGCGTTGGATATCCACCCGGGGGCGAAGATCGGACATGGGTTGTTGCTCGATCATGCGACCGGAGTGGTGGTGGGGGAGACCGCGGTGGTAGGGGACAATGTGTCGATTTTGCATAATGTGACATTGGGTGGCACGGGAAAGAGTGGTGGTGATCGCCACCCGAAGGTGGGAGACGGGGTGTTGATCGGGGCGGGGAGTTGTGTGTTGGGGAATGTTAGGATTGGGGCGGGGGCGAAGATCGGGGCGGGGTCCGTGGTCCTGAAAGACGTCCCTGCGAGAACTACTGTTGTTGGGAACCCCGCGAAACTGGTTCGGGGTAAAGGCGGTCCCGTCAAGCTTGATAAAGTTCCTAGTCATACTATGGATCATACGTCACATATTGAGTTTTATGATTATGTTGTGTAAAAGCTTGATCAACTTGTATGTGACATATGTATGAATAAGGTTTTAGATTGTTATATCTAAACGAGTTATTTTTTGGTTAATATGCTTCATAAATGGGTGGGTCGTGGTGATGTTATTTCTTATTAGTGATATGTTTTTTCATTTATGTTGGTAGTGGGTGAGTACTAGAAAATGGGTTGTTTATTTTTATCAAAGAAAAGAAAGGCCCTAATCATAATCATTGGGTTGGTTTTTTTTTTCTCACATTTTGGTTTATGGAAATATGATTAATTAATATCTTTGATATGTTTATTTGTTTGTTTTTAAGATGTAAATTCTTATAATTGTTAACTAGAAATATATTCGTATACAACAGATTTTTGAAAAATATACATCACACGACAAAGGGGAATGACAGAATATCTAAACAATCATTCATGTCTCCGTCTAATATAAAATAATTGTTATTGGTACGAACTTAATTAGCAATATAACCCCGTTACAAAGATCATTCATGTCTCCATTTAATACAATTGTTATTCTTATCAACGTAAGTAGCAATATAAGCCCGCAATCTGTGATAGGTTTTATGTTATGTTATTGTGAAATTAGTTGCGGGTTTCATTTCATTGGCTATCCACCTTGTTATGATATATATTCTAGCCTAGAAAACTTTGAAAATTATGATGATAAAAATTAGAAAAACAAAACTTAATGAAGCTATTGGAAAAGTTCTAGTTTCACTGGTGATTGTAGCAACATAGTGCCTTGCATGTTGGATTGGTTTTCAACTGTACATACGATAATTTTAATAGTGGTTGGCGTTTGTTTTGGATGGACTTATAATTCTTTCCTTGCTTAATAAACTTTCTGGCAAATGCCAATATCATCATGTTATGACATTAATTGTTTGTACAAATATAGACAAACATATGTCATTAATAAATTGATCACCAATATCAGGGCATCTTTGGTAAAGGGATTCGGATACTTCAGCAACACCACAGGCACGGTTCTACTATAAAAGCTATAGCTTTTAAGAGGGTGGCATAACCCGGTGAACAAACTTATATATGATCCGGAAGACAATTTTTCGTAAATAGGTGTCCCAGCCACGTTAAAGCTGCATCATTTATTTAAAGTATATCATAGCAAATAAAATGACTTCCTGTGCTAAAAAATGTATTTAAAACAAAAAAAAAAAAGAAAAAAAAAAAGAAAGAAAACCCATCAATCAGTTCCATATATGAAAAATAACTCAAAAAACTATTAATCGCAAGTATCTATAGTGCACACCCCAAATCTGCTTGATCATGAATTATTATACATTTTAGTACTGACCGAAGTAGTATATTATTTTTTATGTAATTATTTTCGATCTATGTTCAATCATCAAAACCGAGTCATCACTATTTCATATATTGCTTTTATCGTTTAACCATTTTATTATCACCACCATAATGTATTAAACAAACAACTTATTATAACTTTTTTTCTTATAGAATTAGTAATATTTTTTAGATAAATAATAATTATAAACCACAACGGTCATTCTTTTATAAAATGTCACTTGTGTAGAAAAGAACTCTTATTTGTAAAAGTATATGATTTTGTAACTATTTTTTAGAAAAAAAACGGCCAAAATAAAACCTCACATAGAACATGAAAACATCTTGTTACGAAATTTGTTGGAAGTGTATAAGTAAAACACTACACATATAACATTTAAGAATCCACACAAGTCCTATAGAATACGCATTAGCAGCAAGCCATTACACAGATGATGTCGCTAATGAGTTGTCGAATCATGATCTGCATGCATGTCCATTGATGAATCAGAGTGATGCTCATTGTTTCTTGGTCCATTAGATATGTGATAGTTCTGAAGGCTGTGACGAACTGGGCTTGACAAAGCGTTTGAGAATATATAATTCCTCGGTGGTGGTGGTTGATCGCTGGTAGTTGAGTCGGGATTTGCATGCTGTACATTTCTTGGAGCCATTGCCATTGCCACAGATGGTTCCTCCCCAGATGATTCCAGCTCAGCCTGCAAATCATTATGCACGTGGTCAAGAAGGCGTGTTATGTAATAAATGAATATATGTCCTCTCAGTAGCTACCCATCAAAAGCTCAAATCGAGCAAAGCTCATTTATGTAATCAGCTTCGATCTATGTTGTTTGACTAGGTTCGCGAGCCTAACAAACAAATTATTCATACTTTTTATTTAAATAATAGATATATATTTACACAATAAATATGATAAAATGACAAGATAGCATAAAGTATGTTACATATATACAATTATAACTACATATACACATACGTATATATTTTAAAAAAAATATAAGTATATATAGAAAATAATTTATATATAACACCTAAAAATTGAGTTGAACTTGAGCTTAGCCTAATTCAGGATTGGCTACACCCCTAGATCTATATGATTGATTCGGGGTCCAATTATCTCTAATCATGGAAACAAGTACTCAAAGCAGATAGAGTTGCTTAAATTGTAATATTAATATTATCATTATTTATTGAAAATATATTTTGCCCGTAATCACATATCCAACAAACTAACTACTTACAGTTTTCCACTTTCAGTTTCCGAGTCCTAGATGAAATCAACGGGGCAGTATTCTATGAGATCTGAAAGTATGGCACGCCAGAAAGAAAAAAACAAAAAAACCTTTGGGACAACTTGGCCTATTTTGACCCGCACAAACAAAAAATGCTTGTATCTCCGCATTTAGTACAATGTCATTTAAGCTAAAATACCTTAAGATGGTAATAACTCATTAACTCAAAATTCCTAGGTCAAATTCCACACACTCTATATGGTTACCCCCATGAAACACATCATAAATCATACATACATCATGTCATGGGCCGTAAATATAAAGAGCAAACCTGAATGTAGGCTAGTATGTCATCTGATGTGACTCTCAACCCTTCGCCGTGTTGCTTGGAAATCCATTGATAGAGTGTTTCCTGCGAAACTTAAACTTGAGCTGATAATTTCAACCAAAATTACAGAGTTGATTCTTGACGATTTTTACAATATGTTTGGTATCCATAACGTCTACTTCTGTTCACTTCATAAACATCTATTCTGTTACCATAGGTGGACAAACAGTGAAAGCGATAAATAGACTTGTAGTTTGTAATTTGCTTGAAAAGCAATTTGGAAAAAAAATTCCTCTGGCCCTCAGAATTAATTGCTTTACATATTCATATTCATAATACAGGTATGCAACTCAGGAAGTGTCTACCAATTAGAGATGCAACTTTGCTGCAGACTCAATATAATCTTAGTTTATTAAAAAAGAGTTATTAATCAAAGTAACTATATAGTATTGGGTTATTATATTAGAAATTGGCAATTACAAATATCAAGCAATAGGTAAGGTATTAATTATTATGGTAGCGGTGTTATAGAAGGATAGATGCTTTAGTATTGGTAAATCCTAGTCAATGGCAATGCACTTGTAAAGTAAATAAAAACATTTGTAAATTTGATCAAAGTGAAGAAATAGGTTATGACCAGCAGCATGTTGGTAAGGCTACCTAACGTTTTACTAGCGTCATGAGTTGGATAGATAACCTAGGATAGGATAGGATAGGATAGATAACCTAGGATAGATAACCTAGGATAGATAACCTAGGATAGATAACCTAGGATAGATAACCTAGGATAGATAACCTAGGATAGGATAGATAACCTAGGATAGATAACCTAGGATAGGATAGGATAGGATAGGATACCAAGCATGGCGTTCGCCGGAGAGGAAAGAAAGCTTCTGTTGGGTGATGGCTTGAGAGTAAAGGTGGGAGAGGGAGTTAGCGGCGCTGCTGAAATTCGAGTACATGCTCCGATCCACTTCGTCCAGCCTCGTAGCCACCGATTTCCTCTTCTTACCCATTTCTCTTCAGATCAAATCCCCACCTTTGCCCTTTGCCCCTTTGCCCTTTGCCCTTGCCCCTTTGCCCCTTTGCCTTTGCTTAACCACAACAATCGAGGAAGGCATGAAGGAAGATGGGTGTGTGGACAATAATAATGAGTCGGTTTTTTTTTTTTGATTTATTATTATTGTTGACCCGGGTAATCCCATGCTATGTTTAAACTATGGTTTTTGTTTTCTTTTTTTAACCATTAACGAATAATTTTAAACCTAAGATCATTCCCACCAATCACCTCCTGATTGATGCATCCAACACCACCGCCGCCTACATCCTAACACCACTTCCACCTTTCTTGTTGTGACAACCGCCATTTTTTCACCTACGATCAAACTATTTCTCTCCTCCTTACTTCTTCTTAGTTTGGTTTAAGATATGGAAATGAATTCTTCATGCGATTTTAAAATAGAGTTCTTTATCGATCTTAGTTAGATGTTTTAGATGTTGCTGGAGATGGTGTTCTTTAAGTGGCAAAGCTTGTGATGGTGTTCTTCAAAATGTGACCAGAGATGGTGATGGTGATGATAACCCATGAAGATGCGTTTTCGGGTCACGAAAGAGCGTTTAATATATGATTAAAATGAATATTAGGTTTTTAAAAATTCTAACTATTTAATATAGAGGTATTTTTCTCATAACATTTTGAGTGCATACTTACACCATGTTCCAGGGCTTTTTAAGACAAAAATGGAATGAATAAAAAGAAAGTGTAAAATTAGGTTTCAGAGTTTTTATAACAAAAGAAGTGGCCACAATTTATAATTCTTTTTAATAATTTCCAATGGAAAAAAGTGGAAGGAAATCATTTCATTAATAATTTATTATTTTATCTTATACGACCTAATTTAATTAAAGATTAAATTGATATATTAGTAAAATTATGATATTCTTTTCTTTTCCTTTTAAGTCGGAACACATAGGTCGAATTGTGGTTACATTATACTAATACTTAAAAACAAAGGTCGGTGAGGTTTCCACCAGCCTGCCACGTGTCACACTATTATTTGTGAAAACTTTTTTCTTTTCCTTTTTTCCCTTAAGTTGGTATCATTAAATATCCATATTTCTGAAGATAATTCAACGTTTTGCGTAGATCGGATGGTTAAAACTTTATTTTGCTTATTATGTGGTGTAGGTTCGAATCCAGTAGACCTCATCTTTTAGTTTTTTAGTTTTTTAGCTTTTTTTTCTTTTATTATATTTCTTGGATTACTTTTTTCAAAATTATTAGGTTGTAACTTCTATCTATATTCTAATATTCAAATCCAATCTAATTTCGAACTACATATATATATATATACATATACATATATATATATACATATACATATATATATATATACATATACATATATATACATATACATATATATATATATACATATATATATATACATATATATATATACATATATATATAACATATATATATTACATATATATATATATATATATATATATATTAATATATATATAATATATATATATATATATATAATATATATATATATATATATCTTACATATTAACCATGTTCATGTCATAACAGCAACGCGTGTAACGAAAGTTCGCATACGTACACTTAACCACATTAATGTAATCGTACAACCCCACCGCAATGCACGGGTCTGGATTCTCGTTATATAAAGCATAACTTATTCATCCCCTTTTACATACTTGTGGCTCAAGTCGGATGACATGCTTGATAGGAAACTTATTCATCTTGAACACGTCAGTGCAATTAGTATCAAAATACAACACGCCAAGTCGCAAACTCTTCAAGAATGGAAATCCGCCAACTCCCCCAACCCATTTAACTTCACCACGAACTGGACCGAGTCTGCTCTTATAATAACATTTTTTATACTCCATTAGTATCTAACAACTCCAATCAAGTGGTAACACGAATTAACCTCATCATGTTGATATTGCTTCTGCTTCTAGTCGGAGCTCGACCTTCTTTTTGACCACACATTCTTCCATATAACTCCAACCGATTTTGCAACACTCTTCGTAAAACCTTAAAGAAGTTGAAGCTCCTCCACGAGCTTGATTTAAGTAACAACTTTTTGGTTAGAGCTTTTTTGGTGGTGGTCTTATCTTTGCTGAAGTTAAAGTTCCTCACTCTATAGTTTAATGAATTTGAGGGGTGTGTTCTACTTAAAATTTTGATACGGATCTTGATGTGGTGTTCTTAAATGACAATCAATTTATGTTCAATATCGAGCCAAATTTGGGTAACTTATTGTTGGACCTTAAAAGGATTAGGCATGTCAATTCAAATGGTGATTGGAATGTTATTCTAGATGGAAATAGTCCAAGTATTCAGAGAATTACAATTGAAGAAAAGATATGCGAATGAGGAATATGACTAAGTGTTTAGTCAACCGCATTTGTCTTATGCGGGTGACTTAGACAAATACGGATGTGCATTTGTCTATCTGCATATGACTAATGCGGATGAAACAAAACATATACTCATGTCAGCAAAGAAGAAATGCGGCCAAGTATAACACTGTAAAAACAATGTGATTGAAGAAAAACAAATGCTTATACAGTATTTTGTACTTTGTACTTAGTTAAACCTAGATTGTATGTCATGGTAGTTAAGTAAATGCATAGTTCAGTGTTTAAGACCTATAAATAGATAAAAAAAATTTGGTACTTTTTGCAACTTTGAAAACCCTAAAACAACAAAAAACACTATTGTAATATTGAACCAAATCATCAATATACAAGCATCTTATGAGTATTTATATTGTTTTTTTGATCATTGATTGTTATAATTACGCTGTAATTAATCACTAAAATCATTAAATATATTCGATCCTATTGATTACTACCCGGTCACTATTGGTGTCGATACTAGTGTTGGCAAACAATGATTAGGTTTTGGTCTTCAGTTGAGTATTAGGCATGTTGGGTCATCTTGAAATGAGGTCAATATGATGAATGATAATGATAGGCTATTTGTCTATGCATATAGGAGCTTTTAAAAAAGGTGTCTATTGTTGACATTAGTTTTAATACTTCAAAAGCTTCACAGCTACGAATTCGGAGTAAGAAGAGGGGGTTACCGGTGGTGGAGGTTGAATGTTTCGCGACCTCACCTATATGGGTGAGTGAAGGATGTGTTAATCGGAATACAAAGTGTATGATATTGATTAGGTGTTCAGATTAAGGTTGAATACGACCTTGCAGGATCGAGGTTGGTCACACAACACAATTGTTTCTCTCAAACTCACTTAGTCATAACCAAAATGATAAAGTAGAATCCTTTGAGAGTTGATAATAATATACCAAGTAAACAAGACATGAAGAATAATTCTAAAGATACTTGTATATATTAACTCAAAGTGTTACAAGACTCTGTCAAGCATGTGAAATGAGTTACAATGAGAAACTATATATACGGCCGGTTATACTTTGATACCAGCTGGAAACTTACGACTAAACAAATATGACATTGCTAGAAGTAAGGTATCTAAATAAACTAATATCCTAGATAAGGTAGTCATGACATGTCCATGACTTACCTTTTGTCACCAATAAAGTTGGTAACTATACTAACTGATAAAGAATGAACAATGGAATAAAGTATGGTTTATCTGATGTTAAGACAAATTATCTTCCGAAGACTTTTGAATACATGCCTTATCTGATGTACTTTACAATAAAGATGAACCATTTTCCATTTCAACTTTGTTTAGTTACCAACTTACATAAGTTGGTTAAAAGGTCCATGCTCTTGGTAAACTGTACATTGAGTTCTTGAGTGTGTGCTTTCTACTTTAAGTACGTTTATTCTTTTTTTTTAATATATTAGGATGTGAGCTATGGTATGTCATAGTCACTACTCAAAAGGCAATGTGCCTTTTGACTCTACATTTGATTTTGTTGTCTAGTTCAAATGTATCCTGCTGGCCTCTAAGTATGGCCGCTATAGGATGTAGTATAAAGTATCTCAGGTCTTTGTATCTTTTCTTATACTTTCAACACTTGTAAAGAACTTGAGAGCAGTATACGACATTCTTGAAAACCATATACTTATCTTGTGTTGT
The DNA here is from genome assembly GCA_025506515.1 of Flaveria trinervia. Lineage (NCBI taxonomy): Eukaryota > Viridiplantae > Streptophyta > Magnoliopsida > Asterales > Asteraceae > Flaveria > Flaveria trinervia. The sequence goes on along the minus strand of JACCIX010000054.1, from coordinate 15,371 downwards.
TCTAAGTTCTGTCTCATATTTTTTCTTATGTTCTAAGTATCGTTCTTGTGTGTTACTAGTTCTCTATTTTATCCGTTAAGTGTCCTAAAGCAACTCTCCTTATTGTGTGCTTGTGTTGTAAGTGACCAACCCCTCTAATGATCCTGTAATTATGTTATGTATTACATGTTTTTAAAGATGCACATTTGATACATTATAAGATTTTAGTTTATAATCTTACATGTATAATATGATTTTTAATAACAAGACCGTTGAATAAGTTAGAGAGGTTGCACAACAATTAAGTATGTTACCTACAATATTGATTTGATATAACCATAAATTTGATCATATATGTAAGAAAGTTGTTACATGCTGTAAATCTGATAAGTTCTTGAAGTATTTTAAAACTAGTACATATATGTATTAGTATAGACCCAATATGATTGATTATGTTTAGAAACACCAAATACTGAACTTTTAAATGTATTAGTAAAGACACATATAGTGTGCATGTATCATATTAGGTACGTACATGTATGTTTATGAAATCAAACATCCATACATGTAACTGTAACTATATATGCATGTAGTTTATTTAGTATTTAAAACAAAGCTTTGTAAAGTCTTATAAAATATACAATATGACATTTGTAGCGACAAAAATAAGTAAAGTAACCTAATATAAATTTTTATATAAAAATACAGTTTGGGATGTATATGTATCACAACTATTACAACAATTAAAATACAGTTTGGTTGTATACCAACTAATGTTTTTCGTTTTTAGTGCAGTGTTCATATATTTGCAACTAAAAATTGGGTGGGAACAAATTTGTAAGGTCCCGTTCCCCGAACACTTACAGCTGGTCAATCATTGCACATAAAACATATATTTACATTTAACCTTCATAAAACATCGCAACGGAACATTAAAATAACTTTTCACTTCATTATAAATGCCTTTGCAAGTTAATACAATAATCATTTCAAAACATCAATCGTTTGCATTACAATGCAAAAAACATTAAACAAAAGATGACATCCAAAATGCCAAGTACTTGCCCCGCGGCATCCTCAGCAATGCTCACCTGCCAACTGGAAAATGCATAAAAAGTCAGCGTTGCTGAGTGAGTTCTAGTTTTAATAAAACATTGCATTACACATCCATATGTTAAAACCTTTTCATTACTATTGCACGTGATCACACATCACACATACATTAAGGTAATCATTATTATCTCCATCACCGTTCGTTAGTACATTTCGCACATCTCGCACACATCGCACATATCACCTGTATCAACATATCACACATATCGCACGTATCGCACATATCGCACGTATCACACGTATCTCACGTATGGAGTGGTCACTAGGACAGACTCCCCCTATGTGTGTGAACTCTTATGGGTTCGCCAAGATCGCATGCTGTATAACACACAGTAATTAGGAAATCGCACGTTATTGGAGCAGTTATCAAGAGTGAACTCTTACTGTGTGTATGAACCCTTATGAGTTAGCCAAAATCGCACGCTGTAGATACACACATAGTTGGACACTCCCCCTGTGTGTGTGAACTCTTATGGGTTAGCCAAAATCACACGTTGTATGACACACAATAATTAGGAAATCCCACGTGTTGGAGCAGTCACCGAGACTGAACTCTTATTGTGTGTATGAACCCTTATGAGTTAGCCAAAATCGTACGCTGTAGACACACACAAGGTAACAACTCTCAATGAGTTGTGAACCTCCCTTCAGTTGCTTGCAAGGCTTTTCATCACTTTCTCTTTCATTCGTTAATGCATGCATTCATTATTTCATTCCTCTTTTTATCTTACACTTTATGTTACATAATACTTTCATTTTATTCATTAACATTCAACGTAAAGCCACAGGAAGACAAACATACATAAACAGGATCAACACAGATCATGCAAATCTTTATACGTCTCAGCATGCATACATCATACACCACACATACCATCATGCATAACATCATCAATCGCACATCATCAATCACACATCATCATACAGGGCATCATATACATCATACATACCATCATGCATAAGCATCAATCATTCATCATATCATCACCATACAATGCCTACCACATCATCTATGACCTTAAAAAGTCAACTTACATAGCCCCCGGGAACCTCCCAAGTCAAAGCCTAAATTTCACCTTTTTCCCCAAGGAGTCAGAAAATATTCTAAGTGTTCATCCGCATTTGCCTTTTTGTTCATCCACATTTGTTTTAGTTCATCTGCATTGACTTTACTCATTAGCATTTGTTCGTTGGCATTGACTTTTACTCGTCCGCATTTCCCCCCAATGTTCATCCACATTTCCCCCCAATGTTCATCCGCATTTACCATACTTAGTCAATGTTCATCCGCATTTACCATACTTAGTCAATGTTCATCCGCATTTCCCATACTTAGTAAATACTCATCCGCATTAACTGTTCATCCGCATTGACTTTCCATCCGCATTGACCTTCCATCCGCATTGACTTTCCATCCGCATTGACCTTCCATTCGCATGACCTTCCATCCGCATTGACCTTCCATCCGCATTGACCTTCCATCCGCATTGACCTTCCATCCGCATTTGTCAACGCTTAAGCAGTTTTTTAAACTTAGGCATGTGAACTACTGTTTGGGCGTATGAGCAGCCTAGGGCACACTATTCATCAGATTCAGTTCTTAAATCTCATCTTTCGTGTTCTAAGCTTAACTCTTACACTCTAAGCCTTAGAACACAACCATAACATCAACAAATCATGAACACAGTCCAGAATCACACCATAACATCATCATTCACATATTTAAGCATACAGGTATAAACCCAGTGTTATAAAAGCTATTCATGTATTTCTAGCCCCAAAATCAGTTAAAACATGTAAAAGAGGGGTTCTAGAACTCACCTTAGCAGCTCTTGAGTATGGCTTCTTCCAAACTCATCAGTAATTGAGTTCAACCACCTTGAATCTGAATTTTCAGCTTGTTCTTCTTTAGACCCGAGAGCTTTCTGCTGCTCTTTTCTTTTTCTTTCTAAAACGCGGATCTGGGTGTTGTAAGAGGAGAGTGGGCTGCCATGCCCACTTTACACCCACTTTTTCAAACTTTTTTCCTTTTTGACACCTTTTTAGCCTTTAACTTGGGTAAAATATCTTTTCTTTTTTTTTCTTCACTTTATTCTTTCTTTCTTTGTCTTTTATAAATACCAGGGTGTTACAAGTCCACCCCCTTATATGGTTTCGTCCCCGAAACCTATATTCCTCAAAAAATTGTGGGTAATGATGTCTCATCTCTCTTCGGTCTCCCATGTAGACTCGGATCCCTTCCTGTGCTTCCACTGTACACGCACAAGGGGAACCACTTTATTCCTTAACTTTTCTCCTTATGATAAATGATCACTACTGGTTGCTCCATATAATGAGCCGTTCGTCTACCTCGATATCTTCCAGTGGTACAACCATATCCTCGTCTGCTAAACATTTCCTCAGATGAGATACATGGACTGTCGGATGAATTCCACTTAACTCATCTGGTAGCTCCAATCTATTGGCCACCTCTCTCGCCCTAGCAATGATTCGGAAAGGCCCTATGTATCTCGACTGAATATGGTGCACTTCATCTCGTATAAATAGTGCCTCCATGTCTTTAACGCAAAGAACACGGCTGCTAGCTCCAAGTCGGGAGTAGGATAATTGACCTCATGAACTTTCAACTGTTGGGATGCATAGGCTATAACCTTTCCTCTCTACATCAACACACATCCTATCCCCGAGTAGGAAGCATCAGAATAAACTACTTAATCTTCGCTTCCACCCTTGCCGGGTCCACCATAATCGCATCGGGATTCACTACATGACCCGAAAACTGAACCTCGCGCAACTAAAATGCGCACTTGGAGAATTTATCATACAACCTATCCTTTCTCAACGTCTCCAACACCTCTCGAATGTGACCGGCATGCTCATCCTCACTCTTGGAATAAATCAAGTTAGCATCGGTAAACACAATCGCTGATTTATACAACGCGGCCAACACACTCAATTCATCCGGTCCATAAAAGCAGCTGGAGTGTTGGTCAAACCAAACGACATAACAAGAAACTCGTAGTGTCCATAATGCGTGCACAAAGTTGTTTTAGGAATATCCTGCTCCTTCACCTTCAGCTGATGTAGCCCGATCGAAGATCTATCCTCGAGAACCATCTGCACCTTGGAGCTGATCGTGCAGGTCATCGATCCTCGGCAATGGATACCGATTCTTGACGGTCAACTTGTTCAGCTCTCGGTAGTCAATACATATCCTCATACTACCGTCCTTCTTCATGAATAAGACCGAAGCACTCCAAGGAGAGATACTCTGTCTTATGAACCCCTTATCAAGCAACTCCTGCAGTTGCTCCATCAGTTCCTTCATCTCAGTCGGAGCCAACCGATACGGTGCCTTGGCAACAGGTTGGGCACCCGATATCAGATCAATCTGAAACTCGATCTCTCGATCAGGTGGCACTCTTGGTAAGTCTTCTGGGAACACGTCTGGAAAGTCACACACAACTGGTACATCAGACAGTTGTGGTGTTGGTGTTTCTACATCTTTCACATAAGCCAAGTAGGCGCTACATCCACGCTTCATGCACTTTCCCGCCACTGCCATTGAGATTACTTTCGGGATTGTCGTGACTCGATCACCATAAACCGTTACCGAACTCCCGTCAGGCACTGTTAAATAAATCATCTTCTTGCGACACATGATGTTCGCCTCGTAGTCCGCTAACTAATCCATCCCAAGAACCACATCAAAACCACCTAAGGTCATCACAAATGGTCTAACAGGAAACTTGTGACCTTCTAGTTCTATGTCACAACCCTCTGTCATCTTAGAATTCCGGGCAGACTCTCCTATGGCAGTTTCTACATCAACGGGCGCATTTACTCCTACTACTAACAGGCAGTTTAGCACAGAAGCAGTAGAAATAAAACTTTTACTAGCACCAGAATCAAATAACACAGAGGCTAAAGTTTCGTTTACTAGAAACGTACATGACACACATTGGGGTCCGTCCTAGGCTCCCCCTGCGTCATCGTGAACGCTCTGGCACTTGCCTCTGTCCTTCTACTCTAGGCTTTTTCACCACCAAACCTCAGCTCTCGGCTTCTTACAGTCTCTACTCAGGTGACCATTCTCTCCACAGTTGTAACACCTTACAACCTCACATTCCCTCGCTATATGGCCAGGCTTCCCGCACTTGAAGCAGATGTTTGACCCCTATTTGCATTCTCCCGAGGCTCCTTCGCGCATTTACCAGACCTCTTCGATCCTGCACCAGATGTGACCACCGTCAGTCATCCACCCTGCACGCGTATTGTTCGTCGACACACCACCCCGTCAAGTCCTCTTCCCATTCTAGTTTCGGTCTCCACCATTCTCCCTACTCACCTAAGTCACCACCACAGTCCTGTCATCATACAACCTCCCCGCCAAGTCAACTGCCGACCTAAACGTGCTTGGTCGGGCAGCGATCATGTATCTGCGGATGTCTGCTGGCAAGCCCTAAATATACCTCTTTATCTTTCGTGATATAGGTGTCACCTGATCAGGCACCGGTCGTGCCATTTCATTGAACTTAGTGGTGTATTGCTGATGTTTCATCGTTCCCGCCTCCAGCTACAGGAACTCCCTCTCAACTTTGTTCATCTCACGGTGAACACAGAACTCCTCAGTCACCAGCCTCTTCAACTCCAGCCATCTCATTCTTCCGATAGCCTGGCTACCCTCAGCTAGGACAATATTTTCCCACCAACACAGAGCTGAGTCCACAAACGAGTGGGCAACAAACTTTACCTTTTGGTCCTCTTAGCACTCGCTGATGTTCAGAACAACTTCCATCTCTCTCACCCACCGGTGAGCAGCAGTAGTGCCATTACCATCGAAGGTTGGGTGTTTGCCTCTTTGAAATGCCCCATAGTTGTAGCCTCGTGCCGCCTCCAACGTAGGCTCTTCTTCTTCGTCATCAGATAGAACCGCTCAGTCTAGGGCTGTCTCCTTTCACCCGTTGGTCTACTCCTTTCCTTCCTTTCTCGTTCCCTCACAACCTTGATAACTTCGGTCACCACAGACGGTAAGATTGTCGGCATGACCTGATGAACTTCTTCCACTACAGCCTCCTTCATCGAGGCCCTAAGTTAGCACTCTCATCACCGCCCTCCGAATGAGGGATCTCTGGTTCTTCATGAACCACCTTTTCGGCTCTAGGCCTTCCTCTCGTAACCCGTGGTTCAGCACCACAACCTCCACCATGTGAAGCTTTAGATGATCTAACACCGGCCATCCTCTAACCACACACACTGAAAGATTTAAACACCAACATGGTCATTCAAGGGAACAACTCAGTTTTGTCAAGTACGGTAAGTCCCTAATTATAGTGGCCAGTTGTGATTAGCCACTTACTTACTCTTCATGCCCCAGCATTACCTATCCTGACTACATCGTATCTAAATCCACAAACAACACATAACCACATCACATGTGCACATAATACCAGTTAACATTAAAAAATACCTGATGCCACGCAGCTGCTCAGACTGGCATCCCTTCCCTTTCCGTCCCATTTTCAGTTTAAGTTTAGGTTTATTTTGAAAATTTACCCATTTCACTTAAGCTTTGGCTCTAATACCAACTTGTAAGGCCCCGTTCCCAAGACACTTACAGCTGGCCAATCATCGCACATAAAACATATATTTACATTTAACCTTCATAAAACATCACAGTGGAACATTAAAATAACTTTTCACTTCATTATAAATGCCTTTGCAAGTTATACAATCATTCATTTCAAAACATTAATAGTTCGCATTACAATGCAAAAACATTAAACAAAAGATGCCATCCAAAATGCCAAGTAACTGCCCCATACCATCCTCAACAATGCTCACCTGCCAACTGGAAAGTGCATAAAAAGTTAGCATTGCTGAGTGAGTTCTAGTTTTAATAAAACATTGCATTACCATCCATACGTTAAAACCTTTTGATTACTATTGCACGTGATCACACATCGCACATACATCAAGGTAAGCATTATTATCTCCATCACCGTTCGTTAGTACATTTGCACATCTCGCACACATCGCACATATCGCCCATATCGCCCGTATCGCCCGTATCGCACATATCGCACGTATCACACATATCGCACGTATCGCACATATCGCACATATCGCACGTATCGCACATATCGCACGTATCACACATATTGCACTGTAACACCCGGTTATTTACTAATTTTGAAGCCGACGAAGGAAGAAAAGAAATAAAGTCCAAAGTTGACGGACCAAACTCACCAACGAAAGAAAGACGGGTGAGTGGGGGTATATAAAGGGAGAGGGCAGCCCTTACCCTCTCCCTACACTCATATTTCAGCCAAACAGAGGGGAGAAGAGAGAAAGAAAAAGAGGAAGAAGTGTTGGTTCGGGTTGGTTCGAGTGGCCAAAATCGTTGAGAAGCAAGTCAAATCGAAGCTCTTCTTGTCGTGGTTATTGTGTGAGTTCTAGGACCCCTCTTTTACACGTTTTTGAATGATTTGGGGCTGGAAAACATCTGAAAATTGGGTTTTTGAGTGTGTGCATGTTGACCCGTTTGTGTATGTGTATGATGCGTTTGAGCCTTACTTGTGAGCTTGTGTGTGCTTGAATGTGTTGTGGTATGCATCCCTAAGGTTTAGGATGGTCGATTTGGGCTTAGAATAGGTTTAGATGAGCTTGGAGGTCGAAAATGGCAGATTGGGTTCGGGATGAACTGCATTCTACATCAGCTAGGGCTAGGCGACCGAATGGAGGCCATACGGCCGAATGAGGTGTGATTGAGGTTCATTCGCACGATTAAGAGTCCATTCGCCATGATTGGGGACAGTCACATGGAGGTCATGCGACTGAGGGTCCAGTTGCATAAGTGCTCATCGCATTAGTTCATTCGCATTAGTTCATTCGCACAATTGTGGTGTTCATTCGCATGAGTGTTCATCCGCATTGGTTCATTCGCATGATGTTTAGTCGCATGGAGGCCATGTGACTGAGGGTTTCCATACGCCCGAATAGGGTTGTTGCACCTGAAGGAAAGTGTAGTTTGACTTCTGACTTTTGGGGAAAGTGCAGATGTAAGTTTTGACGTAAAGGTTTCCATAAGTTCATGTAAGATGATGATTGAGGCCTTATAGAGTATGTTGGGCATGAAGATGATGATGTTGCATGATTATGCATGTTATGTATGTATGATGTTGCCTTGTATGATGCTCATGATTATGTATGTTATGTTCCTTATTATGATGTATGTTTATCTTCCTATGGCTTTACGTGAATGTGAATGAATGAATGAAGTATTATGTAATGTAAAGTTAAAGAAATGAAAGAGGAACATGAAGTAGAAATGCATGCATTAGTGAATGATGAAAGTCTTGCAAGCACTGTATGTCGGGAACACCATTAAAAGGTTGTTAGCCCAAGGGTGTGCAGGTTCGCTACCCTGGGAGGATGCACATCGGGGTCTTTCTTTGTGATAGACCATACGTATGAACCATTGTTGCGTGCCTTAGGTGCTATGACCATTTGGTGCCGAGCACCACCGATGAAGGTCTTTTATAGGCTTAGGTCCAGTACCACGAGAATGAAGGGCATAACATATGACAATGGTATACCTGAACTTTACCTTAGGTGCTGTGACCATTTGGTGCCGAGTACCACCGATGAAGGTCTATTATAGGCTTAGTTCCATTACCACGTGAATGAAGGGTAAATTTCATGGTGATGATGAAAGGAAAAGATGTAATGATGAACGAATGAATGAAAGTAAGAATGAATGAATGAACGGAAGTTAACGAATGATGAAGATAATAATTATTATCTATGTGTACGTATGATGTATGATCGCATGAAAGAAAAGAACGGTCTTAACGAAAGAAAAGTATGTTTTATTTTATAAAACTAGAACTCACTCAGCAACGCTGACTTTGATGTGTTTCCAGTTGGCAAGTAATGATTGCTGAGGATGGCACGAGGTGGCTACTCAACTCTTTGGGATGTCATCCATTTATATAACGCTTTTGTGATGTAATGCAACAATGTATTTTGAACTGATTAACGATGTATTATTTTGCAAAAGCTACTATATTGAAATGAAATGTCATTTTTAAATGTTTCTGCTGCGATGCTTTATGAAATGCAATGTAAGTATATGTTTTATGTGCGATGAGGATTCGGGTGTAAGCATCCCGGGAACGGGTCCTTACAAGTTGGTATCAGAGCCAAAGTTTAAGTGAAAAGGGTAAAATTTCAAAATAAACCTTAACTTAAACTGAGAATGGGACGGAAAGGGAAGGGATGCCAATCTGAGTAGCTGAGTGCCATCAGGTATTTTCGTAAAGTTAACCAGTTTTATGTGCGCATGGTATGTGGTTATGTGTTGTATGTAGATTTAAATACTGATGTAGTCAGGATAGGTAATGCTCGGGGTGTGAAGAGTAATTAAGTGGCTAATCACAACTGGCCACTGTAATTAGGAACTTACTATACTTGACATAAACTGAGCTGTTACCTTGAATGACCGTGTTGGTGTTTGAATCTTTTAGTGTGCTTGTGTGTGTGCCGGTGGTAGATCTATGAAAGCCTCTCGTGGAGGTGGTAGTGATGGGCTTCGTGCTGAGCCACGACCCAAGAGAGGAAGACCCAGAATGGAAAAGGTGGTTCATGAGGAACCCGAAACCCTTCATCCGAGGGTGGTGATGAGAGTGCAAACCTAAGGGCCTCAGTGAAAGAGGCAGTGGTTGAAGAAGTTCATCAGGTCATCCAGACAATCTTACCGTCTGTGGTGACCGAAGTGATTAAGGCAGTACGGGAAGGGGAAAGAAAGGAGAGGAACAGGTCCGCGGGAGGACGGGAACAACTGGAGCCAGAAATGGTTCCCTTTGATGATGAGGAAGAGGAAGAAGAAGAAGAAGCCTGCGCCGGAGGCGGCACAAGGCTGTAACTATGGGGCGTTTCAATGATGCAAGCCCCCTACTTTTGATGGGAACGACACTGCTGCTGCTGCACACCGGTGGGTGAGAGAATGGAAGCTGTATTGAATATGAGCGAGTGCAGGGAGGACCAGAAAGTAAAGTTCGCTACCCACTCTTTTGTGGACTTGGCTTTGTGCTGGTGGGACAACATTATCCAGGCCGAGGGTACCAGGGCTATTGGGAGAATGAGATGGCCTAAACTAAAGAAGTTAGTGATTGAGGAGCTTTGTCCTCACAGAGAGATGGATAAGGTAGAAAGAGGGTTCCTGCAGCTGGAGGCGGGAACAATGACGCACCAACAGTACACCACAAAGTTCAACGAAATGGCACGTTTGGTGCCAGATCAGGTGACACCTCTGTCTCGAAAGATCAAGAGGTATATTCAGAGTTTGCCAGTAGATATTCGCAGGCACATGATTGCCGCCCGACCGAGCACGTTTAGGTCGGCGATGGATTTGGCAGGGAGGCTATATGACGAAAGGGCTGCGGTGGTGGTGATTGAAGGTGGCAAGAAGAGCGGTGGTGATCAAAACTGGCAGCAAAAGAGGTTTGGTCAGGGTGATGCCTCGACAGGTAATAAGAAGGAACGAGTGGATGACCGCTGTGTGGTCACATCGAGTGCGGGGTCGAAGAGGTGTGGCAAGTGTGGAAGGGAGCATAGTGGGGTGTGCAAGTTTGGGTTGAACTTGTGCTTCAAATGTGGGAAGGCGGGGCACATGGCAAGGACTGTCGTATGGTCTGGTGCTATAACTGTGGTGAAGAGGGTCACATGAGCAAGGATGTAAGAAGCCGAGGGCTGAGGGTTCAGGCGAAGAAGATGGGAGGTGAAGGGCCGAGGGCGAGCGCCAGGGCATTCACTATGACACAGGAGGAAGCTAGGACGGACCCTGATGTTGTGTCTGGTACGTTTCTAGTGAACCAAACTTTAGCTTTTGTGTTATTTGATTCGGGTGCCAGTAAAAGTTTTATTTCTGCTGCTTTCTGTGCTAAGCTGCCTGTTAGTAGTAGACGTGTTGATGCGCACTTTGATGTAGAAACTACCATAGGTAAGTCTACCAGGATTTATGAGATGATAGCGAACTGTGATGTGGAACTTGAGGGTCATAAGTTTCCTGTTAGACCATTCGTGATGACCTTAGGTGGTTTTGATTTGGTTCTTGGGATGGATTGGTTGGCGGAATCCAAGGCAAACTTGTGTGTCGTAAGAAGATGATTCGCTTGACAGCACCTGACAGGATTTCGGTAACTGTTTATGGGGATCGGGTCACAACGATCCCGAAGGTAATCTCAATGGCGGTGGCGGGAAAGTGTATGAGGCGTGGATGTAGCGCCTACTTGGCTTATGTAAAGGATGTGGATATGCCGACACCACAACTGTCTGATGTACTAGTTGTGTGTGACTTTCCAGACATGTTCCCAGAAGACTTACCAGGAGTGCCACCTGACCCAGAGATCGAGTTTCAGATTGATCTGATACCGGGTGCCCAACCTGTTGTCAAGGCTCCGTATCGGTTGGCTCCAACTGAGATGAAGGAGTTGATGGAGCAGTTGCAAGAGCTGCTTGATAAGGGGTTCATCAGACTGAGTATCTCTCCTTGGTGTGCTCCGATCTTGTTTGTGAAGAAGAAAGACGGTAGTATGAGGATGTGTATTGACTACCGTGAGCTAAACAAGTTGACGGTGAAGAACCAATACCCCTTACCGAGAATAGATGATTTGTTCGATCAGCTTCAAGGTGCCAGTTGGTTTTCAAGAATAGACTTTCGATCTGGTTACCATCAGTTGAAGGTGAAAGAGCATGATGTTCCTAAAACAGCTTTCCACAAGCGCTACGATCACTACGAGTTTCTTGTCATGTCTTTTGGTTTGACCAATGCGCCAGCTGCTTTTATGGATATGATGAATCGGGTGTGTCGGCCGATGTTGGATAAATCAGTGATTGTGTTTATTTATGATATCCTGATTTATTCGAAGAGCAAGATTGAGCACGCCGGTCACATTCAGGAGGCTCTGGAGACGTTGAGAAAGGAGAAGTTGTACGCCAAGTTCTCCAAGTGCGTGTTTTGGTTGAGCGAAGTTCTGTTATTGGGTCATGTGGTAAATCCCGACAGTATTATGGCGGACCCGGCTAAGGTGGAGGCAGTGATGCAATGGAAGTCTCCAAAGACGCCATCCGAGATTCATAGTTTCTTGGGTTTGGCGGGCTACTATAGAAGGTTCATCCAAGACTTTTCCAAGATTGCTTTTCCACTAACTAAGTTGACCTGGAAGGATGTGAAGTTTATATGGGGTTAGGCTCAAGAAAAGGCATTCAAAGAATTGAAGGCAAGATTGACTCAAGCTCCTGTTCTGTCATTACCCGATAGAAGCGAAGATTTGGTGGGTTACTCTGATGCTTCCTACTCGGGGTTAGGGTGCGTGTTAATGCAAAGAGGGAAGGTTATAGCCTATGCATCCTGACAGTTGAAGGTTCATGAGGTCAATTATCCTACTCATGATTTGGAGCTAGCAGCCGTGGTCTTTGCACTAAAGATTTGGAGGCACTATCTTTACGGGACGAAGTGCACCATTTTCACCGACCATAAGAGTTTGAAGTATTTCTTTGAGCAGAAGGACCTAAACATGAGGCAGAGAAGGTGCTTGGAGCTCATAAAGGATTATGATTGTGAGATCCATTACCATCCAAGCAAGGCTAACGTGGTGGGTTATGCCCTTAGTCAGAAAGAGGGCCTGAGCCGATTCGGGTGAAAGCATATCAGCTAATCATGACCTCTAACGTGATGAAGCAATTCAAAGAGTTTCAAGAGGAGGCACTGAAAGAAAATCATCTTAACTCTGAGAGGATGAGAGGTCTGGTCTCAGAATTGGGTGAAAACACGCTTGGTGTTAGAACTCGATTCGGGAGAACGTGGATTCCTCGTTTTGGGGATCTATGGGTGAAGATTTTAGATGAAGCTCACAAGACTCGATACTCCATTCATCCAGGTGCCACAAAGATGTATCAAGACATAAAGAAAGATTATTGGAGGCCGGGTATGAAGCGTGACGTAGTGGAGTATGTGAGTAAATGCCTTACTTGTCTACAGGTGAAGGCCGAGCATCAGAAGCCGTATGGGAAGATCCAAACTTTGGATATACCAGAATGGAAGTGGGAGCACATCACCATGGATTTCATTACGAAGTTGCCGCGTTCTCCGAAAGGGTATGATGCCATATGGGTGATTGTGGACTGTCTGACGAAGAGTGCTCACTTCCTACCAATCCGCGAGAGATATTCATCTGAGAGGTTGGCTGACCTGTTCATCAAGGAAATTGTATCTCATCATGGTGTGCCGGTGTCTATTGTGTCTGATCGCGACACCCGGTTTACATCCAAATTCTGGAAGAAATTCCACGACGCCATGGGGACGAGATTACATATCAACACGACTTATCATCCCCAAATTGATGGTCAGTCAGAAAGGACCATTCAGACATTAGAAGGCATGCTTCGGGCATGTGTGATTGATTTTGGGGGAAGTTGGGATGACCACCTACCGCTAGCCGATTCTCATACAACAACAGCTTTCATGCCAGCATTGGTATGCCACCATATAAGATGCTATATAATAGGAGATGTAGAACACCTATTTGTTGGGGTGACATTGGTCAGAAGGAATTGTGGAGCATTGAGGTAATCGAGGCTACGACTGAGAAGCTTGAGAAGATCAAAGCCTTCATGAAGGCAGCCAAAGATAGACAGAAGTCGTATGCCGATAAACGACACAGATCGATTGAGTTCCAGGTGGGTGACCGGGTTATGTTGAAGGTCTCACCTTGGAAAGGTATTATTCGTTTCCTAAAGCGGGGCAAGTTGAGCCCTAGATACATAGGCCCTTCCGAATCATCGCTCGGGTAGGGGAGGTGGCCTATAGACTGGAGTTACAGATTAGCTAAGTGGAATTCACTCGACCTTCCACGTATCTCATCAAAGGAAGTGCTTGGCAGATGAAGATATGATTGTTCCACTAGAGGATATCGAAGTAGACGAACTGCTCAATTATGTGGAGCAACCAGTGGCAATAATCGATCAAAAGGAGAAAAGGCTGAGTAATAAAGTGGTTCCTCTTGTGCATGTACAATGGAAGCACAAGAAGGGATTCGAGTCAACGTGGGAGACTGAGAAAGAAATGAGACAGCATTACCCACACTTGTTCGAGGAATAACAGGTTTCGGGGACGAAACCTATTTAAGGGGGGTGGACTTGTAACACCCGGTTATTTACTTATTTAGAAGCCGACGAAGGAAGAAAAGAAATAAAGTCCAAAGTCGAGGGACCAAACTCGCCAACGAAAGAAAGACGGGTGAGTGAGGGTATATAAAGGGAGAGGGCAGCCCTTACCCTCTCCCCACACTCATATTTCAGCCAAACAAGAGGGGGAAGAGAGAAAGAAGAAAAGAGGAAGAAGTGCTGGTTCGAGTGGCCAAAATCATTGAGAAGCAAGTCAAATCAAAGTTCTTCTCGTCGTAGTCGTTTGTGTGAGTTCTAGGACCCCCTTTTTTACACGTTTTTGAATGATTTGGGGCTGGAAAACATCTGAAAATTAGGTTTTTGAGTGTGTGCATGTTTGACCCGTTTGTGTATGTGTATGTGTGTGTATGATGCGATTGAGCCTTGTTTGTGAGCTTGTGTGTGCTTGACTGGTGTTTTGGTATGCATCCCTAAGGTTTAGGATGGTTGATTTGGGCTTAGAATGGGTTTAGATGAGCTTGGAGGTCGAAAATGGCAGATTGGGTTCGGGATGAACTGCATTCTGCATCAGCTAGGGCTAGGCGACCGAATGGAGGCCATACGGCCGAATGAGGTGCGATTGAGGTTCATTCACATGATTGAGAGTCCATTCGCACAATTAGGGCCAGTCGCATGGAGGCCATGCGACTGAGGGTCCAGTCGCATAAGTACTCATCCGCATTAGTTCATTCGCACGATTGGGTGTTCATTCGCATGAGTGTTCATCCGCATTGGTTCATTCACATGATGTTTAGTCGCATGGAGGCCATGCGTTTGAAGGGTGTCCATACGCTCGAATAGGGTTGTTGCACCCGAAGGAAAGTGTAGTATATTGACTTCTGACTTTCGGGGGAAAGTGCAGATGTAAGTTTTGACAAAAGGTATAAGTTCATGTAAGATGATGATTGAGGCCTTACAGAGTATGTTGGGATGACGATGATGATGTTGCATGATTATGCATGTTATGTATGTATTATGTTGCCTTGTATGATGTGATGACTGTGTATGTTATGTTCCTTATTATGAATGTATGTTTATCTTTCCTATGGCTT